>JXTC01000066.1:854466-889593 GCA_002914845.1 Trema orientale
TAATTCTCCAGAAAATAGTGAAGAACAGTGGACGTAGGCTCATCTTTTTTGGGGCTGAACCACTATAAAATTCTTGTCTCCTTATTTGTTTTAATTTATCAACCCTTTTCACATACAAGTTACATCTTGCAATTTCTTAAATTCATTGTTGATAAAACCTCCGTCAACAATTGGTGCTAGAGGAAGAGCTATTCTAGCAAAGACTTTGTCAATTTCGCTTCTTCAATAATGGCAAACACCAGAAATACTGCCAGAAATGCTGAAAATAGTCAAAACCAACCCCAAAGTACTGCTGCTGCACAGGCCGATCATGCTAAAAATCAGCCTGCTAGAGCCGCACCAGAAAACATCGTCCAGAGGCAAGATCGCATGGAGGACGCACTGATGAACCTTCTACAAATCACCAATCAGATTAATGACTCTCTGCGACAACTTGCTGAAGGACAGATGGTGACTCCACCACTGCACGAACATCCCAGAGATCGTCCTGCTCGACAACCTGAACGAGGAATTCAAATCCAAGAGATAGGAAATCGCGATCAGCCCAGAACCCAACAGTAGTGTCATACAGATCGCACCTCCAAGAGGAAAAGCAAGGTCACGGATTTACCCCAAGAATCTAGTACTGGGAGTTCTAGTACAGATCGTGATCGAGGACAACCTTCTCGAAGAACAACCGTCAATCTGATCGTTTGAGCAACGACCAAAATCGTCAATCGAGGAGCGTCTTCGAAAGGATTAGCAAGGAGCTAAGACAGAATCCTATAGACCGGAGACAGCACTTGGAACAGCGAGTAGTCATAAGCGATCTATATTGCACCATAATGACAGGAGTCAATCTCATTGCACTATTACGATGGAGTCTTCACAAAGATCGCAGCAGACTCTGCCTGATCAACCCGCCTTATGTCGTGATAATAACAACCAAAGGCCACCCTTGCTATCAAATAATGCCCTTCCTCTAAACATCGATATTCATAATTTAGGGATCGCATTAGATGCACTTGTTGGCTGGGATGATGAGCTCGCTGATGGGTATCGTCCATCGCCATTTAACGATAAAGTTCGAGCTGCTGCCTTACCTGCTAGATTCAAACTTCCCACCATAAATCTTTTTGATAGGAAAACCGATCCACATGATCATATGGACCACTTCAGTGACTTGATGGAACTCCATCGTGTTGATGATCTCGCACGTTGTAGATGTTTTGCTGTAACTCTCACAAGAGCAGCGAAGAAGTGGTTTCGAGGGCTCCACCCTAGTTTGATCTCATCTTGATAACAACTTCAAACTGCATTCTTGAGACAATTCCAGACTGCAAAAACTTCACTGTTCTATTAATCAGTCTGTCTGCTATTCGACAAGATCCAGAGGAGACTTTGCGATCTTATTTTAATCGTTTTACCTCAGAGTTAGTAAAAGTCAGTAACCCGCCTGAAGGAGGAGTCTTGACTCTGATGGCCGGGGCACGGGCCGAAACTAAACTCTGAGAAGAGTTACTTGAGCGAGAATGCATAACTCTTGAAGACTTCTATCGACGAGTCAGTCGGCATCTGAAAGTAGAATCTTCATGCAAGAATCTTCATAATACGAAGAAGGAAGGAGTAAAAGATACGGTAAAAGATGCGACCACAACCAACAATAATAACAAGAAGTCGAACAAAAGAAAGAACGGGCAGACAATTGAGAAGCAACCCGAACTGAAGAAGCAGGAGATTCCAAGAGCTCCCATGAGATTCAATAATTATACCAAGCTGAACGCACCCATAGATCACATTTATGCGGTCACTAATCAGCAAGAGCGATATCGTCAACCAAAGCCAATAAAATGAGAAAGAGCAAAATGTGATCCCAACAAATTTTGCCGGTATCACAATGATATTGGACATGACACCAATAACTGTTATGCTCTAAAAGATGAGATCGAAAGATTAATTAAAGAAGGGCGATTATGGCAATACACCCGGCAGAACAATGAGAGGCGAGAAGAAAACCAGCAGCAACCTCCAAAAGTTCAGCGTGAAGTGCGAACTATTTACAGAGATCCATATGTTGGCAGAGACTCGAGGAGGGCGCAGGATAGGTATACGAGAGAAGCTCGACAGCAGTCATTGACCAATGTCTTGCATCTTGAGCTGCGACCACAAAAGCTTCAACGGGTACCGAATATGGATATCACCTTCACGGAGCAGGATTCGAGGGATGTCCATTACCCACATAACGATGCATTAGTCATAAAAATCAACTGTGGGTGCACGAAATTATAGCGAGTATTAGTCGATAATAGAAGTACTGTCGATATCCTATATCATGACGCCTTTAAGAAGATGGGATTGAGTAACAGCGACTTGAACCCTCTGTCACTCCACTCTACGGCTTTACTGGTGATAGCATAATGCCTAGGGGCATGATTGAGTTAATGGTTAATGTTGGAACTTATCTTAGAGTTTCAATAGTGATGACTCAATTCTTAGTTGTAAATTGCCCCTTAGCATTTAATGTTGTACTAGGAAGACCAACACTGAAGGAACTTCAAGCTGTCATTTCAATTTATCATCTCGCCATGAAATTCCTAACACAGCATGGAGTAGGCGAAGTACGAGGCAACCAGTACGACGCACGGACTTGTTATAATAATTCCTTGAAGCTCGCAGTAAAAGATACGACACCTCGCACAATGATGGTCTAGTTACAAGGGGAAACTTCAGGTGAAGCATTGATCGAAGATCTCGACCCTCGAAAGATCAATGGAGAAGTCAAGACCGGACTATTGAGGACTTGGAATATTTATCAATCGATGAATCTTCAAAAGTATTAAAAATTGGAGCGAAGCTTCAAGAAACTGTGCGAGCTACATTGGTCGATTTTCTTAAGTCAAACTTGGATGTCTTTGCATGGCAACATTCGGACATGGTGGGGATTGATCTGAATGTTATGTGCCATCGCCTCAACATAGATACGACAAAGAACCCGTGCGACAGAAAAGAAAAGCAATGGATCCAGAACGTTATGTCGTATTGAAAGAAGAGGTGGAAAAGCTGCTCAAAATTGGATTTATCAGGGAATTTTTTTACCCGAGCTAGCTCGCAAACCCAGTTTTGGTCAAAAAACCAAACGGGAAGTGGAGGACATGCATCGACTTCATTGATCTCAACAAGGCGTGTCCGAAGGACAGTTTCCCACTTCTAAAAATCAACCAGCTTGTAGATGTGATGTCAGGGCATGAACTCTTGAGCTTTATGGACATATATTCTGGATACAACCAGATCCCTATGTACGAGTTAGATGAGGAGCACACTTCGTTCGTCACTGATCGAGGATTGTATTGCTATAAGAAGATACCTTTCGGACTCATCAACGCGGGAGCTACTTATCAGCGTCTTGTCAATATGATGTTTGTGAAACAAATAGACAATACAATAGAGGTATACGTTGATGACATATTGGTTAAGTCGAAGAAAGCTGAAAATCACATCAAACATCTTGACGAGATATTCAAAATTCTTTGAAAATATCAGATGAAGCTAAATCCTCAGAAATGTGCATTTAGTGTAGGATCTGGGAAAAATCTGGGATTCACGGTTAACCAGCGAGGCATTGAAGCTAACCCCCAGAAGATACAAGCACTAATTGATATGCAATCGCCTTGCAAACCAAAAGATATGTAGAACCTGGCAGAAAGAGTGGCCGCACTAAGTCGTTTTATATCCAGATCAACTGACAAATGCCAACAATTCTTCGAAGTGCTGAAAGAATCGAAAAAGTTTGAATGGACCGAGAAGTGCGAGCAGGTATTCCAAGAATTGAAGAAACACTTGGGTTCTCCTCCACTCTTATCAAAGCCAAATCTGGGAGAAAGGTTATTCTTGTACCTCGCTGTTTCCAGATATGCGACAAGTGCTGTGCTGATTCAAGAAGAAGAGAATATACAGTGACCTTCTATTACGTAAGAAAAAGACTACTTGATCTGGAAACGAGATATCTAGAGATGGAGAAATTGGCATTGGCACTTGTCATCGCATCTAAAAAGCTTCGACCTTATTTTCATGCACACTCCATTGAAGTTTTCACAAACTTTCCATTAAAACAGGTGTTGCAAAAGCTCGAGGCTTCAGGATGACTACTCAAGTGGGTAGTTGAGCTAAGTCAATTCGACATCAATTTCTGACCTCGCACTGCGATTAAGGGTCAAGCACTCACAGATTTTATTGCATAGTTCACTTATGATGTAAATCTTCCCACCGAAGTAATCGAAGCACCTACTATGGATCTATCAAGGCTGTGGAAACTTTACGTCGATGGGTCGTCGAACAAGAATGGAGCTGGTGCGGGCTTGATGCTAATTAGTCCAAAAGGGCATAATATTCATTTTGCACTTCGCTTCGGATTTCTAACATCGAACAATGAGGCAGAATACGAAGCATTAATAGCTGGACACAAGCGATGATATAGCGAGCTGCCTTCATTCGAAGTCGCTTTGCATCATCTTTGTTCTTGGGAAGATCGCCATCTTGTAGATACTTCATTATAGGATCTATCCACGAAGGTTTCTGGTCAACTGGCATAGTTACTTGGGGTTCTACCTCGATGCTTGGCTTTGCAAGGAATTCGACAGGAACTACTTTCAACAATTTTGCATCTTTTGTCGAAGCGAGCTTGGCTAGAGCATCCGCCTGAGTATTCTTAATGCGAGGAAGAAGTTGAATACTATAAGCAGTAAATGTTAAGAACAGTCGCTGCACCTCTTGTAAATAGGCCAACATTCTTCCTTCTCTCTTTATCGAAAAAGTTTTAGCTCGCCATTATTGTTATGTGTTGACGAAGAAAAGGCATATTACATTATAAGGGAAATTCACGAGAGAATATGTGGGAACCATTCTAGGGGGCAAGCACTAGTAAACAAAACTCTCAGACAAGAGTATTTTTGGCCTACTAATGAAAAAGGATGCAATAGAATTCACTCAGAAATGCGACAAGTGTCAACGATTTGCAGCTATTCCTAGAATGCCTCATGTTCCTTTAACTTCGATAACTAGTCTATAGCCATTTGAAGTTTGGGGAATTGATATTATTGAAATGCTCCCATTGGTGTGAGGCGGATTGAAGTATGCAGTGGTCGCAGTAGATTATTTCACCAAGTGGACAGAAGCTGAAGCTTTAAGTACTATTTCAGCGGAGAAGATGATAGATTTTGTCTATAAGTCTATAATCTGTCGTTATGGTATACCACATACTATAATTTCTGATAATGGGAAAGAATTCGACTGCGATGAGTTTTGTAACTTTTGCAATAACTTGGGCATCAAGAAAAGTTTCTCTGCCGTCGTCCATCCACAAGCCAATGGTCAGGTCGAAGCTATAAACAAAATACTTAAACAGAACCTAAAGACGAAGCTCGAAGAGCACAAAGGAACTTAGCCAGATGTGCTCCCCGAAGTATTGTGGGCTTATCGCACCACTCAACGAACTACTACTGGAGAAAATCTATTTTCTCTAGCTTATGGATATGAAGCCATGGTGCCAATAGAAATTAGTGCAAGCTCCCTACGACGATCTACTTATGAGCAAGATCATAACAACGCACTGATGAGGATTGAGCACGATCTCTTGGAAGAAAGGCACGAGCAGTCTCAACTACAGATCGCATCGTATCAACAGCGCACTGTTCGATATTACAATTCTAAAGTCAAAAATAGAGAATTTGAAGTTGGTGATCTTGTTCTTCGACAAGTTCTACCTAACACTAAAGAGCAGGGTGCTGGTGTATTTGGACCTTCTTGGGAAGGACCATATGTTATTGATGATGTCATCTGACCTGGGACGTATAACCTAGCTCGCACTGGAGGACAAAAAATTGAGCACACTTGGAATACAGAATAACTTCGTCGATATTATCAGTAAATCTTCATGAATATCTTCATAGATCTTCAAAAAGGCCTAAGAAGGCATCTTATTATTCATCCGAATTCATTAATAAAGATATTTCTTCAATTATTACCTCGATTTTATCATCACATTACTCTCATATATCAGTTCATCTTTTATAGTTTTATGGCAGTCTTCGAACATCATAAAACTCAGGGGCAGTGGGATCAGAATGTTATCTCCTACTCGCTTCCTAAGGGACTATGCAACCGTCCATTTAGAGGAGCTACAATTTTAGATCGCCGAATTTCTAAAAATTCTTAAAATCTTAGGATTTTCTCCTCGCTTCATGCCATAACATGTCGTATTACGCAATTTTCCTTCTCAGGCAACAAAGTAACTAAAGTGTTCGACGTGATATATTGCTATATTCTATTTTGACATGGAATTTTTGAAAAATAAATAATGAGTTTGCATTACTCACGTTTGTTATTTTTCTTAAGCGACCTAACCTATCCTAATACTTAAAACCCATTTTAAGTCAATGGGATTCGAATCGCAATAGCATACCGATCAGTCACTTAGTGATTGACTACTTGGTTAAATTATGTATCTTTATATTATTATGCGATATGAGCTTTATTTTTCGTTCTGCAGGAATAAAAGTTCGATAAATTCATAAACATAAAGCTCGCACCCATGTGCGAGCAATGTACATTACAAAATAAGCGGAACGAGCCTGCATTGTCTTAAATTATGCAAACTTTAGAAAATATATATATCATTAATTGTCTCCTGCAACATCCTCCTCAAATTCTTCGGCCACTTTCTTCGCATCATTTTCTCTCTAACTTTCTACCAATGCTGTGACGTCAGCACCTAAGAAAGAGAAGTCAAAGTTTGGGTGCTCGCAGTAAATGTTGTAGGCAATCGTAGAAACCCCAAGATAATTTGCATTATCCTCGAGTTCTAGTGGCTGGGTTTTCTTAAAGTCCTTAACTGCCTCACGGCGAGCAACATCTAGGGCGTCAGCATGGAGTGCGATCTGATTATCCAATTTCTTCACTTTGTCCTCCAGCCCTTCCGCTTTCTTCTTCTCCTTCTCCAGGTCATCTTTGAGTTGCTGCTTCTCTTCCTGAAGGTTATTTATTCCTATTGCATGCGAACTTTTGAGGTCTTCGTGTATCTTAGTTAAAGCTTCAACCTTCTTCTTGCTTTCTTCACCGGCCCGTATCAGGTTAAGAACTGGGTCATACATGAGAACAGTGGTAGAAGCAACCTGCAAACAACGCTTAATGATCATAATCATTATTATAAAGGTTAATAACATGCGATGTGAATAGGTACTTACGTTGGCGATCATCCTCATGGCTCTCTTAAAAGCGACCTGAGGCAGTCTGTTTTGCAATCTTTGCCATGCCTCCTCGGTTGTGAACCGGTCGATGAAGGAAGCTGTCAGCCCGGTCTTTGGAGGCAACTGGCTTAAGAGTGCTTCGACCTTGGGAGGATGATCTGCTGGGTTGAGCGGCTCAGACGTTGACGTGGTCGATTTTTTATCCGATGACCCAAGCTTGTTCGAGGTCTCAAGAGGTTGATTCGAGGTGCTGTGAGGAGGAGGTGAAGTATTGGTTGTTTCTTCATCAAAATTGACTCTCCTTTTCTTCGAAGTTTCGGAGGTCCCTTTTTGTAATGGAGAGGAAGAGCTCGCTGTCGCCTTCGACTTCAAGCTCAATATCGATGGGAGAGCTTGCATACTACTGCCAATGCGAACCATTTCTGCGAAAAAAAGAGGAAAGTGAGAATATTATGAGAAGTAAAAATCCAAAAGAAGTAATATAACTTTACCTTCTTGTGGCTGGGAAGTTTATGGAGATGAAGTTGCTAGGGATAGAGAATCTTGGACGGTGGAAGGGGCAGCAGGTGCTTTCCATTTCCTAGACCTAGAGGATGAGGCACCCGTTTCTTTTTGTTTTCTTGACTTCTTCTTCTTTGAGCTCGAGGGTTTAGTTGCATGGTTGGTAGAGTAAGGAAGTACGGCACCCTTTGGGAACAGCCCGCAAGCAATTAAATTCTTAGTTGTCCCAAGTTTCTTCCAATCGAATTCTTCTATTGGAATGTTGTTTATTTTATATACTCTTACGAGCTGCTTCTCCTTGAGCCCTGGGCACTCCTTGTTATCTGCAATGACATACAAATGCGATCAGATAAGCATGTACTTATAGAGTAAGTTAAAGCTAAAAGTTACCTACCGAGATTTTGGAAGAAGCCATTGTCCGCGTAGTGAAGTGGAAAAATGAGTTTTTCCACTTCCCCATATTGTTGCGAACTCCATAAATGATTTTTATCGCTTGATTCGACCACATGCTCGTATAGAAGAAGCAGAAGTCTGAAGGGCTCGAATTCACTTGGTAGAACCAAGCGAATTCTTCAAGTATAGGAGATCCTAGACTAAGTTTGTGCTATAGTATATACAAGCCTACCATGTATCTATATGTGTTTGGGGTTAGTTGGAAAGGGACGACTCTATAATAGTCGATGATCGATTTGATGTATGGATAGAGTGGGAGGTGGACGTCGCATCTAAGGACTGCGTCTGAAAATGAGACAGTACCGCGAGGAGGGGTGTGTGGTCGATTAAATTCTGTGGGTAGACGGAGTGTTATGTTGATGTTGTAGTCTCGTATGATCTTTTCAAGCTTGTTCGTGGTGTAGCTCGTCTTAACATTGGTGCATGACCAATCTCCCTCTATATAGTTGTAACCCGTCGCATATTCAAGGGCATGTCTAATGTGTTGAGGCCACTGGTCTTGAGGGAGGTCGCCTATGCGAGGACTACTTTGCCTAGTTTCGGTTATCTCTACTTTGGGTTCTGGCTCAAGATAATTCTCAAGATCTATAGAGATACTGCTCGCATCTGAGAATGAGGATTCACTAGAGAACGCATTCTCTTCCCTATGTTTCTCGCTACTAGACATCTGAAAAAATAAACATAGGAAATATTTAATCCTATGCGAGCATCATTCTACAGGTAAAATCATAAATTGATTTATAAATTAACCTAGGTGCGACCTAGAAATAGGCGTGCTATTTTTTCTATTATTGCAGACATACTCGCTACATGTGAGCAATTTGGGCTCATAAACCCTAGATTGGTGCCGACAACGAGCTATTCATCCACCTTGGATCTCATCGAATTCTTCTAATTAATCCATAGATTCATTTTTCTATTCTACGGGCTCGAATAATTCTTCAAATAATTCGTCATTCGATTTAACAGAATGTACCTCTTGATTCGACCTAGACAGAATCTAGATTCAATCTTAAATCTGGTTTTGTTTATGGTTTTGATCTAACACTATCAAGAATAATTGTTAATATTCGGTTTGGGAGACGATATTCAAGAGTTTGGGATGATCCATAATATTGTTTCAATTTATATTATGAGAATACTGGAAACCAAAAAAAAAAAAAAAGAGCTACCGACCTTTTTGTTAAGAGGGCCTCTAGAAAAATCCTCAACTAGCGTCGTCGGAGGAAACTGTATCAGTTCACTGCTGACGGGAAAGAAGGTTTTTTAAGGTCTGCCGGAAGCGACTTTTTTAAGGGGTTCTAGAAACTCGAGAGCTTGATGAGAAAGTTTCGAATAGTGAAAATGAAATAGAAGAAGACAATGGGTTTTTACTTATATATTTCAAGATTTATTAAATCACAGCCGTAGATCAAGACATTTAATTTTTTGATCTAATGGCCGAAATTCACGCGGGAATTGATTTCTGAAGTTATTTGAGTAAATGAAAAACATGAAATAAAATAGATGATTTGTTTTTTTTTTTAAAATATCTGGCATGACTAATTATATATAATTATATGCATTGACGCATATGTTTGTATTGGCAAATTTATACGGTAGCACTAATCATAATATTGATCCTTTAAAAATCTGATTTTAATTAGTTCCTCTTTTAAATTGTAAAATACGTAAGGAAAGCTCTAAATCTATCAACTATTAGATTAAATACATTCATTTTCTTTTTACATTACAAAAAACTTATTTTATCATTTTGTTTTTCCTTTATACATTCATTATATCCTAAGAATACCTTCTTTTTTTTTTTTTTTGGTGCATTCCTTATTTTGTTGTACTAAAATAGAAATAGTAAAGATGTGGCTTAAGCTATTACTAAATTATATTTTATTATGTTTATCTAATTTTGATTTTTCTTTTTAAATTTTAAGTTCTTTTCTTTTATTTTGTGTATATAATTACCTGTATCATTTTATTTTTGCTTCACCTTTTCTTCCTTTCATATATTTTATTTTTCTCAGAAAGATAAATATAAAAAATTTTCATTGCACTTTTTTTCCCCTCTTTATATATATGATATATATATATATATACATATTATCAAAAGTACTGAACACCTATCCAATTATGTTTCCTACTTCTACATTCTAATATATATACATATAATTCATAATTTAATTTATTTTGTTGCATTTTTTTCTATTAAAAAATATCCTTTATCCCATGTATACATGACATTTTCCCTTAATTTGTTAATAAAAAATTGTATATTTTTGTTCTAAAAAAATTACATATTTTTATGATTTTGAAGAATAGATAAAATATCTTTCTTCTAAGGTTTAACCATATAAGCGATTTTTTTTTTCTTGTGTAGTGCTAGCATTCTCACCATATAAGTATAATTGATGTATTTAATTCTTAGATGGTCCTCTTTGGTAACTCTAATTAAGGGTAAACTTATAACTATAATTATTAATGTACTTAGTCCAATTATCGATGGATTTAGAACTTCTCCTCTAATTAACTTGTAAAAACTTTCATCTTAATTAAGTAGTCTTTTTCTAACGTTACTTATAAAATCTTATTTGCTATTTACCCTTAAGCTTAAAATGGATAAAGGATTAACATGGAAATTTTTCATACATAAGTTAGAAACTATTGCTATGGATTTTACAATTTTTTATTATTTGTATTGATTTACAATTTGTTACTAACTAAAACGAGACTTTTTTAATAACTTGGGTGTGGGGCCCATTTCTTCAATGGGTGCCTTGGGTACTAAAAGACAGTTAGACAGATGGCAAGCTCAATACGGGCCTTGAGGATACTATTTAAATATCACGTGACCCTCGTGTGACATAGTACGGGCCCACTAACCCACATAAATAAGAGTCGATCCCATCTTTGGGTAAGGGTCGAGTAAACCCTAAGCAGGCTCAACAGATCCAAGAAACCCTCCTCCCCCCCCTCCCCCAGGCGGTCTGAAGGGTCAGAGGCCTTGGGTGGTCTTCTATCGAATTAGCACTACAGGTTATGTTCAGCTATGGGCTCAGATAGAGCATTTAATGCAGCATCATGGTCGCCTCATGTGTTATGTAAACTACCTTAACCGACTGACAGACAACTACGATCTCATCCCTTCTAGATAGATATAGGAGAAAACCAGGGGGAGTAGGTCATGTCAACTCAAAGAAAATTATGGCATCAAAGAACAGGTGATGATGGGAGGAGGTAAATTGGCCCTGGAATTAGGGGCCAATTGGTTACTAATTCTAACCAATTCTAGGGATATAAATATCACACATCATCTTTGGTAAGAGATACACATAACCTTTTTTTGCTATTTCTTTTCAGTAAAGTCTTTTCTAACTTAAGCATTAGAGAGTCTTGCAGATGATCTTCTCCTCTCCATGCTCTGGTTCGGATGCAGAGTTAGTCTGAAGAAGCAAGGACACTTGGACAGTTGGTGGAAACAGTGCCAACAGTTTGGTGCCTTTCTATGGGAAAACATACGAGAAAAAGAGTTAAAAGTTTCGCATTGATACTTTTCCCTGAACAAAAAGCCATACAATACTAGATGGCACCTTTAAGAATGATGACGAGGAGCACGCGGCCTAATGCCGAAGAAAGTCCGCAAGATACGCAGCCTAGCTTAGAGCAAAAGCTAGATCAAATGATCGCTACCCTGACGGAAGCAAACAAAAAGGCAGAGATGGCTCACGAGGTCATTCTAGGCCTAAAGAACGAGGTTGCCGAAGTCCGTAGAGATAGTGTCCATCTCGAGGGATTACTAGCATGTGAAGCTAGGAGCGAACGAAGGGAAGACTTCAATGAAGTGGTCCAATAAGAACTCAGAGAAAAACACATTCCAGTAAGAGGGGAAATTCCTACGCCAGCTAGATCATAGATGCAGGGAGAGCAACAAAGTCACATGAGGCCATCCCAGATGGAAGTGACAGTAGACAAATAATACCAAAAAAATCCTGCGAACACACCTTTTGACTGGAAGCGGGAGATGATGGCAGATTTAGTAAGAGGTTCGGGGCCCACCACAGCCAGACCCCCGTGGACTTAGCAGGGCAGGCCATACGAGGAATCAACCAAATCGCCTTTGCTGATTAGATTCAACTAAAGCCTAAGCCGAAAGATTTCACGAACCCGACACTCAAGCCGTTCGAGGGAAAGACAAATCCCTTCGACCATATCTACTAGTTCCAGCAGAAGTTAGCCTTCGAAACTAAAAACAAGGCCATGGTTTGTAAGGTCTTCTCCACCACGTTGGCTGGGCCAGCTTTATCAGGTTCAGATAGCTCCCAAAAAAATCTATAAACGGATTCGAAGATTTTTGTGAACTGTTCCTAATACAGTACGCAAACGCCAGAGGCAGCAGAAGACCATGCGCGACCTAGATCATTTAGAATAATTTATGGGCGAATCCCCTAGGGAGTACTTTTTTCGCTTCCTAGATATGATATCTCAAATACACGATGCTGGCTCGATCCAAGTTGCAAGTTCCTTTGTTAGAGGTTTACACCCATGGTCGATATTGTTAGATCACCTACTCTTGAATTTGTTATATGACATGTCTGACGTGTTAGCGAAATCAGAAAGAGTCTTCAGAGTAATAGAGAGCCACAAGAAAGCACCCAAAGCTTCCACGGTGATAACAACAGTGGCAGCGACACAAAGGGTGAAGAGGCCTTCCTAGACCCAAGGGTCAGCACTCAAACAGATAGCCTCGGCTCAGGCTGGATAGGAAGGCGATAAACGGAGAATGAGATTTAAAGATCCATTGCCCAAATTCGAGCTCAATGCCACCATTAACGCGATATTCCTCTAGAATAAAGATAAGGGCATTTTTAAAGATCGTCCCAAGTACGGCATCCTGGATCATATAAAAACAAGAACAAGTATTGCAAATTTCACTGAGACCACGAACACGATACTATTCATTGCTGAAGCCTATATACATAGGTGATGATGGCCATTCAACCTAGAAAGTAAAAGCAATATGTAAAGGCATATGGAAATCAATTCAAAGAGGGTGTTGCCAGTCTAGACAAAAGGAAACAAACCCAGGCCTCAAGGTCGAGGGAATAACCTCTGAGGATAGTTCCAATGTTCGTAGGCAGGCCAGAATAGACCTAGAGCTAGGAGGAAAAAATGAAGCAACTGAAGAGGACTGAGCAGAGGGTGAAATGCTTGAGGGACTTGGGCCATTCTGTGAATCATCTAACGACGAAGGAAAGCTATGCCTCCACTGCACCAATCGCCTTCACCCAACAGGAACTGGCTATGACGTGCTTACCCTATGATGACCCCTTGGTAATCAAACTACAGATTGATTCTTCGATAGTTGAGAGGGTTCTGGTCGATGGCGGGAGCAGGGCCAATATCTTGTTTCTTAACACCTTCGAGAACATGGGTCTGAACCAAAAAATGCTCAGGTCAACCTGTCAACCACTGTTCGCCTTCAATGGTAGCAAGGTCTGTCCCTTGGGCGTCATAATATTGAAGGTCTCTGCAGCGAAAAGATGCCTGGATGTGGATTTTATCATTATCGATTATCAATCCTATTATAATATCTGACAAATAGGAGAGAATAACTTTCTTGCTTTTATTGAGGAAATGATTGGAATCATCGAGTTTCCACTAGTACCAACAAAAGTGAACTTCTCTGTACTTGGTAGCTGAAACACTACCCTCTTCAAATAGCAATCAATAGTAGCATGGTATTTCGATAACTAATCCATACCCAAGATAACTTCAAAATTTTGCATATCCAATACTATCAAATCTACACACAAGTCTTTACCAGCTATTTGGATTGGACATGCCTTGAGAACTTAGTCAGAGCATAAAGCTTCTCCTGACAGAATGATTACACAATATTTGAAATTCAAGTACTCTGGTGTTTTATCCAATTTCTTAACAAATGCAGGTGATACAAATGAATGTATAACCCTTGAATCTATTAATGCATGAATAGGAATACTAGAAATAAGAATCTCACCTACTTCAGTAGATAGGTTCGCCTCGGCATCTTCTTTGGTCATCGTATACATACGAGCTGAGACTTTCTTCTGCTCATCTGTAGTATTCGGATAATTCTTTTCAAAGTGTCCAGACTTTCTACACAGGAGAATAATGTTGTCAATAATTTTGTTTTCAATGGCTATTTAGACAAAATTATCAACCAATTCACGAAGTGAATACTAAGATCTTAGATTTAATTATTCCATGAATCTTGAAAGAAACTAAAGTGGCATTAATGTATAGTGTCCTTAAACTATTTGGTGTTCCTATCAATTCATAAGCCATAACCTCCAGTATGCCAGAGTTCGCCTCTAATTTTACTGAGGCTAGTCTTTTAACAAATCAAAAGGCTACAACCCATGAAAGCAAGTTCAGTCAAACATCAAGGATTATGATCTACATGCTAAGAACTAGTTTGTGGTAATACAAGAATTGAGTTACGGTACTCTAATTCTTTATATTACCTAGTCTTGTTCAATATACATAACTTATTTATATTGTACTAGTGTTTCTATCAGAAGTTAAACATTTCAATGATTTGAGACACATCATTCTCATTGAGATAGACACACTACAATCTTTAGTAAATAAAGTATTCCATCTTTATTTACAGATGTGAACTAATTCATTTAGACTTAGATAAAGAAACAAGTCTCCTCATAATTAATACTTAATCATGTTTGTTTCTTTATACACAAGTAAAGTCATAGAATCTTTTTTGGATAAATAAACTATTCAATAGAGACAGTTTAATCTAGCAAATATCATAGTGGCATATAAGAGAAAGTTGTTTACACTAAAAGAATAAAATTAGAAATCTGCTTTTTAGCATAGAAGTTGATGGAGGAGATTCATGAAGGAGTATGCAACAACCACTCTAGCGGACAGAGCCTCGCCCAAAAGGCTCTGACTGCGGGATATTTTTGGCCGTACACGATGACTAAAGCAGTTCAGTTTGTCAAGAAATGTGACAAATGTCAAAGGTTTACCCCTCTATAACATCAATCTACAGAGGAATTCTATTCAGTCATAACCCCTTGGGCCTTCGCTAAGTGGGGTCTGGATTTCGTGGAGGAGCTCTCCAAAAATACTTTGGGTAAAAGATGTGTGCTGCTAGCCACAGACTACTTCACCAAATAGGTAGAAACTGAAGCCTACACCACCGTCAATAAGGTTGACACGATTAACTTCATCTAGAAAAATATAATCTACCGGTACAGGATTCCAAAGGAAATACATGCCGAACATGGCACATAGTTCCAGAATACTAAACTCATGGAGTTGTGCGACTTGTACAAAATCAGGCTCAGCTTTTCATCTGTGAATTACCCTAAAGGGAACGGTCAGGTAGAAGGGATGAACAAGGCCATTTTCAGCAACATCAAGAAAAAATTTGAAGAAGCTAAAGGAAAATAGCTAGAAGAAATACCAGCCGTAGTATAGGCCCCACAAAAATACTGAACGAAGATCAACAGAATGAACTCCTTTTGCTATTGTATACGGGTCAGAATCCATGATCCCGAATGAGATCAGTCTCTGACCCTCCACTTAGAAGTGGTGAGGAATACCTTATTGAACGAACAATAGCTAAGCCATAACATAGACCTCCTCGAGGAAACTAGAGATGTACCCCTAATCCACCTGACTTCTTATCACCAGTCGACCAGATCCTACTACGCAAAGAAAGTCAATGTTCGTCGATTTAGCACTAGGGACTGGGTCTTGAAGGTCAAAACTTGGAATTTTCAAAACTGGAACCTAACTGGGTCGAGCCCTTCGAAGTAATCAAAACACCTGACAACAATGCATACATTTTGAAAGAAATCAAGACTGGGAAGAACCTACCCAACACATGGAATGCCCAATACTTGAAGAAATACTATGTGTAAGTTGTGTGTAATTACCCTTACTGTTAAATGATTAAAATGTCAGCCACACTGATTTACCATTGCCAAGATTGAATTATTATTAACCTGGGTCTAATTCCTGCTAAACCTGAAGAAATCATTGTCTGCATAAAATTTACTAACAGACACCTCTATACTCTACAACCGTACAATGGGCATAATATTGTGCAATAAAATGCTTGCCAATGACCCTAGGAAATATACAAAGGGGAATGAGCTGTGCAGTAAATACTTGCTAGCAACCCGACCGTGTATATATTAGGGAAAAACTATGCGACAAAATTCTCACCAGTAGGTGCCCTACGAAATACCAGCGACAAGTGTGATTAGGGAAAAAACTATGCGACAAATTCTCGCTAATATGAGCCCTATAAGCGATATTTCGTAAAATGGCTAAGTGTTGATCCATAGTGCAATCATGGTCTACCTATTGAAGGCAGACCCTCCTTGAGGTTTGTCCATTAGAAACAGACCCAGGCAAAAGTAGTAAACAAAAGTAACAGAAAAAACAAATAGAATACGATAGTAGAAGTCGAAACCAATTACTGCCTATTCATACTTAGTTATCTATTACAGAATACATGTTCGTTAATTTTTATATCTAGACGTGTTTATTTCTCGGGAAAGGGTCTAGGACAACCCCGAATGGATATATCAGAGTGATAATGGCCTGTTTACTCCTGATAAGAACCAAGCCTGGGCCTCTTCTTCATCAACAAGGAGTCTAAGCATGAGTCGCCCAACCCTTGGAGCTGATCCCTGGCATAATTCCATTTGAGTTCGGAAAATTCGAGCCAAACATGAGGGTCAAACTCTGTTGAAAGAAGCCACGAGAATAATTATACACTCATCACTATCACTCCACACCAGACGAGCCAGAACTCAAATCTCGATTCCTGGAGTTAATCTTCTCACTCATTGCTTGAAGGAGATTTACTGGCAATTCCAAATCATATACGATTGGGCTAGACCCAGAAGTCAGGCATACCACAGACAAAGGAATAGCATTGTATATGATATCCGACTCTGACCAAGTATGTAAAAAAGGGAAAAAAAATAGAGAGAGAGAGAGAGATGAAATAAAGATAAGCAACATAAGTCAATTTTATTATTCAAAGAATGTTACAACAATGGTTGGTTTTACACTATACTGCCTATATTTTACAAATGTACAAAAAGCTAGGGCCCTTAATTACCTCCGACAGAGGGAGGAACAATGGCATGATAACTTAGTTCGACGGAGAGGTCATATCGGGCTCGGACTCGTTGCTCAACAGCTTAACCGCATCTGGCTCCGCACCAGTTGATACACCATGAGTAGGTTAGTCCTCTTCAGTGTTTAAGACAGGAGTCTACTCTGGCAAATCAGAGACAAGTATTATCTCTCTTCCAATAGGGGCAGATGTTGAAGGACCATTATTTTCCTCGTCAAGCATCCTCAATACATCAGTAGGATACACAATATTAATTTCGTCTCTCAGTTTCTGCATGTAGTAACCAACGGAGTAATGGTCCCTCTCGATACCTTTCTGCTCATCGAACTGGTCTGGCATTACCACTTCCATGTGGCCATCAAATTCTCTATTTTCCAAGACAAACTTATAGCTCTCTGCAGAAAGAATGTTCACCTTCCTCAGATACCTTATCTTCAACTTCTTCCCATCTGCCAGCCTGTCCTTGAGCGCAGCCAACCTCAGCTTCGCTTACCGCTGTGATAGATTAACTAAAAGAGTGTTAATATTAGCAAAATCCTCGTTACACCGAAGGGTCAGTTCTATGTGGGCCTTCATCAATTTGTGATAGTCTGAGTGGAGGTCAAGGGTTACCTCATTTGACGGGTCGAGCCTGTGTTGCAGGGAATGGGTTTCTAACTTAGCCTTCACTTCGGGTTTTTTTGCCTCATTACCCTCGCCACCGGCTCTATTATGGATAATGAAAGCAAGCCTTATCTCAGCCACAACATTCTGGAACTCCTGCTCCTTAAGTTTTGCCTCGACCTGAGCAAGGTTCGCGAGCTCTGCCTTAGAGTGTAGACTCGGAACTTCTGCCTCGAAGGACTTAATTCTCCCCTCTGCCTCAGTCAGATTGGCAGCCAACACCTCAGTTTTAGTCCTCTCAGTACTAAGGGTATGCGCCACCGCCGTCCTGGCCTTGGCCTTCTCCAACTTCCTATATATTTCAAAGTCTGCTTTCAGCACATTAAAGAAGGCCTCGCTCCACTTTGCCACCACAGCATCGGCATTGATTTGCTGAGTTAGCTTTTCAATATGCGAAGAATAAAAGGACTGAATAGCAGTGAGCTGTAAAATAAACAAGAATTAGATTTGCAGGCATCGGGAGCCTAGTAATAGTAACAAAATAAGTCGAACCTGGGTAATACTACGACTGGTGACGGAATCCATATTCTTTAAGGAGAACACCTCCGGCTCAAACTTCGTTGCTGGACCTTTTTCCTATACTACACCCACGTCAAACGCGGCTCCTCCTCACTAAGAACGAAGACTCCTTTTCCTTTTATTGAGGTTACCCTAGCAGCGCTTATCAACACTCTTGAAGTAGGAGGTGGGGGTGATGAGAGGTGTTGTTTTATCAGACGCAGAAGCCTCTATAGCCATCTCCTTCTCGGCATCCCTGGCAGTCTCTGTGGCCTCCGTAGAGGGTCTGTCCATCTGTAATTTTTCGGTCTTATCTTGACTAGTATGCTCTGAAGGACCACCGTTCGTAGACCTTTTACTCCTCATAATAGTTAAAATAGTGTCATCGTCGCTGTTCGAAAAGGGGGCAGACTTACTTTTCTTTGTTATTGGATCCCCCTCTTCCTCGGTCGGACCTTCATCGCGACCCCTAATCAACAGAGCTGGGGGAGAAAAAGACAAGTAAGACGTGAGCCTGGGTACCCCACTGTTGAGCTCAGCAATCTCTCCGCTAGAACGGGCAAAGTATGACCCAATTTTTTTGCTAGAACGAGTCCGTGTCTTGGGCACCGACCTTCTGCCTCTCGGCCTCATCTTCAGACAACACAACCAAACACCACCCAACAGGGACCTTGGGTCTTACGTGAGGAGCATTATCACTTCTCTTGGCTAGAGAAAGGTCTGATAAGGGACCAGCGTCTGAACCTGTAAGAGCAGCAATGTGTTTTAAGCATAAGCCCTATTTAACCAATAGAGCTTTAGAGAACAAAGTGAAAGTTACCCTTGGTCCTTTTGGGGGTAATGACCTCTTCACCTCAGAGCCTGGCGTATTCTTTTTCCATGAGCCCTATAACCTCGTCAAGCTCATGACTGGTCAGCGCCACCATGTTAATAGGTCCCACCACTGATTTGAGGCTGTAGCTTGGCGGCCCACCATCGTTACGCAGTTTTACACATCTCGACGGAACCGATTCAGTGCTGAAGCATCAAGCCTACTCCGGAGATGCTTGGTAATGACCTATATGTCCAGCTGGAAGGGGAGATGCAAGACTATCCTCAGCGTCATATTCATCACCTGGGGGTTCAGAATGGCTTGAATGTGGTGATAGTCGCCAGACGACCCAAAGATGACGACCCCCTCTAACTCTTGAAACCGACCCGCCGATGGCCGCGGATCAAACCTACTTTCCTCTACAAAAGCTGTGCGGGGTTAGATTTCTAGGAACTAAAATAAATAAAACGTATTAAGATCCTAAAACCAATACATGGCTTACTGTGTGAGAAAAACAGAGGAATTTGGAAGTGGTCCCCATTCACCCAGGAAGAGGACCACGCCTCTCTAGCGACGTACAACTTGGAGTGGGAATTTCACTTCTTATCCAACTTCGATGGCGTCCCGGAAGCGGTTAAAGGTAGAAGGTGGGGTAAAAACTCTTTTTGGGGATGAGGGTGAGCTTGTATGCATAAAAGATTACTTCAAGATTAATATGCATATTCAACAGCACTGACAAAGCAGAGAGCCCCATCAGAATCATGATCCCATTGGCGTTCAGCTACATTGGGTGGATCCCCGTCAAAGAGAAGAATTAGTGAGCGAGGGGAGGAAGAGGGAATCGTATCCATTCTAGGTGGTTCCTCCCCAAGACTATGTACTCTTGGGTGGTAGATAGGCGCAAGTACCAGTCGGCTAGACCCTCAAGTCTATGGAAGTAACCTCGCTAGGGAAGCAGAGTTGCTTCCTCAGGAGTCCACCTCAGGATCTTGAATGAGGCAGAGTTCTTGGCTCTGGTTCATGGCCATTTTTGCAGGTACGAAAGAGAGGTTAAAGGAATTTAGAAGAAAGGAAAGTTTCTAAAACCCTAGAAGTTGGGGACAAAGGAAGGCTTAAGAGAGGAAACTTATGCACTTGAAAATTTTGATGAAGTGAAAAACAGGAGCAGGTATGTCTTTTATAGTGGGAAAGCTAAAAGGTCTCTTCTTCGGAGGGACAGCCTAAGGGAAATTTGAAAAGCTAAAAGCTACGAAAATATAAAAATTTGCTGCATAGGGAAATGTGCACCGACATTGGTAACTGAAAATTGATGATGAATCTAGGCCACATTTTCCCCTCGCATTAATGGACCGAAGATGTGATTTTTCCTGCTTGATAATCGCGAATCCATTAAGGGGAGAAATGGGGGCAGTTATGGGGCCCATTTCTTCAGTGGACTAAAAGATGGCTAGACAAATGGCAACAGATGGCAAGCTCAATACGGGCCCCGAGGATACTACTAAATATCACGTGACCCTCGTGTGACATAGTACGGGCCCACTAACTCACATAAATAAGAGCCGACCCTGTCCTTGGGTCAGGGTCGAGTAGACCCTAAGCAGACTCAACGAATCCCAGGCCCCTCCCCCCCGTGATCTGAAAAGTCAGAGGCCCTAGGAGTCTTCCATCGAATTGTCACTACAGGTTATGTTCAGCCATGAGCTCAGACAGAGCATTTAATACAGCATTATGGTCACCTCATTTGTTAGGTAAACTACCTTAAGAGAGTGATAGACATCCACAATCTCATCCCTTCTGGACAGGTATGGGAAGAAATCAGGGAGAGTAGGTCATGTCAACTCAAAGAAGATTGTGGCATTAATAATCCACAATTTTTGGAACATGAGACGATGGGAGGAGGTAACTTGGTCATAGAATTAGGGACCAATTGGTTCTTAATTCCAGGGGTATAAATATTACATATCATTTTTGGTAAGAAATATGCATAACTTTTCTTTGCTACTTCTTTTCGGTAAAATCATTTCTAACTTAAGCATCAGAGAGTCTTGCAGGTGGTCACCTCTTCTCTTGCTCTGGTTTAGATGCAGAGTTAGTCTGAAGAAGTAAGGACACGTGGCAATTGGTGGAACAGTGCCAACACTTGGGGACTAACCAAATAATTAATGTATCCAATTAATGGAATAGTATTTCATATCTTTGAAGATGTCGATCCGTGAAAATATATTGTGCAGCTGATATTCATTCATTCAATGGATATGTTACCATATATCATTATAAAATGATAATTTTGGAGCAGTATTTTGCTATGTAATTTTTTAAAACTGGAGAACGAACTTTGATACTTCCGTGATTCAACGGATAATAATTGAAAAATTTACGAAGTACTGATTTGGGAAAACTGTAATTATAATTCAAATTAATTTTAATATATGTGTAAAATATTCAACCGCAGTATATGCATACATATGCATACATATATCAGGACAGGAATGTATAAAACAGTTTTCAAGCTCAAACTTCCAACAATATATGCATACATATGTGTGTGTATATATATACCCCACATATGTAAGAATACAAAGAACATTTTGTTAGTAGGATTCGGAAAAAAAAAAAAAAGGGAAGAACATCTATATATATAGGAACGGGAATGTAGGAAAAAATAGAAAAGCCTTCACATTGCTAGCAAGTAGCAATTTATTTAATATTGTCATAATTATAAAAGACCGTGGAAAAAACATGTTTATATATCATTATCGGCAACTTGATCCCCGTGCTGGCATTGTTTGACTCCTTCACTTAAATTATTCAATTGGCTTTTTTTTTTTACCGGTAGAGATTCTATATTCTTTTTTAGTTAAATAATTACTATATATAAATTTTATTTTCTCTTGAAAGTGAAAGATAGGAATTTTTTAGTAAAATATTAAATCAAATACATGTACATATTATGTATATATATATTATTGTTAGTATATATATTAATACCGATAGTACTACTACCCTAAAAAGGTCAACTTAATATAAGAAATAATAATGTGACAGTAGAAGTAATTGGATATTGACAATATGTTTTTTTTTTTTTTTTGAAAACGACAATATGTTTTTTTTTTAAAGCATTTTAGATGGTCAGACACCAATCCATGCCGTTTTTTCTATAAAGACACAATATTTTCTAGGATAGTTAAGATTGAAAAAGGGGAAAAAGCAAAAACATCAAATTAAACAACATAACATCATGCTTTAGATCAACTTGAAGCACTACGGCACGCCTCTTTTCTTAATCAATTATTGTCACTTTCGTATATTGTTTGCCTGCCCACATCACAATTTGACAAAACAATTGTGCGTCACGCTCAGTCATAGTTTATTTTAGGAAAATCATCTTACGTACGAACAAAAATAAAATACGTTTATAAAATTAGGAAAATTTATCTATTAATTACTTCCTTAATTAAGCATTTAATTTCACGGGCTTATAGTTCACTGCCATCACTCAAATTAGTTACCAGTTTCGTTGATTTTTTTTTTTTTCCGTTGAATTTATCTGATCAGAGTAGTTTAATTTGGTCATTGAAAACTTGTAGTATCCAATCTGCCCTATTAACATTTAGGCTCCATCTGGAACTTAAATTTTTGGGAGAAAAGAAAAAAAAATTCCAAGAGTTGTTTGGATTAAAATAAAAAATGATAGAAACCTTTTTCAACAAAAATGAGAATTTAAACAGATGTTATTTTTTAGTATATAGAATTTTGACATATTAATTAGTAAAACTAAAAGTGTCAAAATAAAGTTCTATAAAATTTTAAGAAAAATATTTTCTTCTTTCCTTTTTCATGATTTTTTCTTCATAATTTTTTTTCTTCCGAAATTCGGTTTCCAAACAAAGCCTTATTGAGTTTTGTGATCATTTTATTTTTCTTCCTTTCTCCACACCATATAATGTATACAGTTTTTAAACTAAATAAAAATTTTCTTTTAATCAGACAAACGTTACAAATGACTTCAATACGCATGCGAAATTATAAATTATCCATAACAAATAATCGGCTAAACCATAGTACCTATTGACTTCTACCGAAGAAAATGTTGTGCTCAGTAGGCTACGTGTACACAGTACTCCACAAAGGATTCGACCAGTGCCCCATCAGAGGACATTTTACCGCTAAAATTCTTTCGAATCACCTTCTACTATATATATATATATATATATATATATTCCGAATTGACTCCTTCGACTGAAATGGTGCACACCAGATAATAAAAACTGGGAAAGTGATTTTTTCTTTTATCTTTTTTTTTTTTTCAGTTTCCTTTGATTCTCTCTTATCTTATTGATTTCTGTACCCTCATAATTTTTGACGATTCATATTGAAGAAAAATACTCCATACCTGCCATATAATGTCATGTTCTATTGCTAACGTACTTTTGAACAAGTGGGGTGTTCAATAATTGTACTGGTCATGTTACTTTCTTCTTCCATCATCAGTTGCATTAAGTTGCTTGTATTTATTTTTTAATTGACAGAGGCTTCTCATAATCAATTTGGCAATATGGTTGTTCTAGTTAAACAACATGTTTAGACAACCAGACTTCATAATGTAACGTAGAAATTTATTCTAAAATAAAGAAACTGTTATAAAAAAAAATTTAACAGTGAATTTAAAAGCAGGAGAAGAATTGTGACCACGGGATTTGGTATATTAATCTATTTGATCAAGCTTCGGAGCAATATAGATAAATATATGTAATTAATTATTAGTAACTAGTCAATATGGTTATTATTTTTTTTTTCTTTTTTTCCAGGCATTTATAATGGACAATGTTCACTTTGTTTCTTCAACACGCAATCGATTTTGAATTCACTTTTTTATTTGGAATCAATAGTAATTACAGATTATTATCTATATGTTAATTTGGCTCAATTAGCTAAGTTCTGACAGGTTGAAATAATTAAATAGACAATTACCCAACTGGGTAACAAATAACACTTGCAATTATATGCACACAGAAAAACAAATAGATTATTCTCTCCCAGAAACAAATTACAAAGCGGGAGATTTTGACCCAAAGAGAGAAATTAATGAATTAGTTGACTGCAGGCTGCACATATATATTATATACGATATGATCATAATATATATATATTTATAACATTATAATCTGGCCAAATTAATTAATCATCTAGTAAGTACAGAACATGAAGCATATGAATGACAACCGGTTTAGAGGAGTTCCAATTTGACAATTAGTCAAACTAATTATAAGTCCCAAATTTGAGGACACACCTAGAAACGGTAAAATTGAAACAGTCCTATTTCAAACATGTACAGATCTATATTTATATAAAAATATGAGTCTAAATTATCCATATTGTTGCTTTTCAGTTTGGAATATAGTTCTTTATTTCCACAGACAAAAGCAGAATGTCAAACCCACATATAACGTTATGCTTAATCACAACCTTATTATATATAATATGAAGGCCCACCAAAGTGTATGCATATATATATATATAGAGAGAGAGAGAGAGAGAGAGAGAGAGAGTTATTATTTTTAATACTTGACGGGACCTTTTCATGTGTGGCCCTTTAAGTGGCAAAAGGGTCATACATTATATATAGACACATTAGGCTTGAGAAGACAACGTTCTTTATCTCGGCAAGCCTTACGCATGATCAAGATGCGCGGCTGGCGGTACTTGGTGGTACTACTCAAAAATCGGTGCCAAATAAAAATAGAAGAGTAATGTGGAAAATACCACACCTTCTAGGCATCTAACTCTTCTGTCCCACCACCTTTACATGTCAACATGTGATGTTTATTATTGAAGCAAAAGGCCCCCGGCCACTATGTAAATTAACTAAGCATATATACCCATGCACACATATATTATATGGATTGAGCTCTTAGTCTTCCTAAAAGTACTAATTAATATTATTGTCAGTATTTTTTTTTTCCTTACCACTTTTTACCACTAGATCGTATGTTTCTAAACGTTTCCAAAATCATGATGATAGGAGTAACTAATAGTATTTAAGAATGGCCAAACTTGACGAAATTAATTTTGGAATTTTGTTCACTATTTTTAAGAATGGCCAAACTCGACGAAATTAATTTTGGAAGTTTGTTCACTATTCATAAGGTATGTCTATATACATGTACAAGCAATATTGTTTTTGTGTATGGCTATTAGTTGGTAACTTAGAAACTACTCACGTATCAAGTATATATGTGATTTTATTACATGAGGGACTCATCTAACTTTATATAACTTTCGGCTAGTTAAAAATTGGTACTATATATATATTGCTGGACCCCAGTCATTTTTTGTTTTACAATATATATGCATTTATATACGCCAAATCATTCACTTGGGTTTTGCAAGTAATCAAAGGACGGATATTGTAAGGACAGTTTGGCAGTATTTTGTACCATATATAAATATGTGGATCGCCCACTTACAGCTATATATATAATCTATCTGTACGTAAGATGTGGAAATTGTACATGTACTATATCGTTTTGCTTGAAACATACGGGTCATGCTTCCACAACCAGATATATCCTTCTTGTCTACCAATATATGTGGGGACGAACTAACAGTCTAACAAGCCTTTAAATTTCCCTAACTTTATCTTTTTGTTTGGTGTTTTTCAATAGTCTACGGAAAAATTTTCCTTGATAAGTGTATTATATCTATATCTATTTCTCTTAATGAAGAAATTCTCTAATACCGAAGTCTACTGGTATGGAATGCTTCTTGTTTTTCTAACGGTTGGATATTTGAAAAGGGGTTATAAAATGTTCTCCACTGATATGAGAATTTTAATTTGGGTGGGTTTTCATGGGGATATAAAAGTTAACTAATATTGAAACATGAAGATATTATATATGATGAATGCATATATATATATAATGCTCGTATGTATGTATAAAGAAATAAATATATGCCTTTTAGGCGTGATAAGTAATTTTTTAAGTACCTCCCCAGCACATTTAACTCTTTTCATCATTAAATAGTGTTAGACCCAAAAGTTTGGCATTCTAAATGGCAAAGTTTTGAGAACTCAAATTGATAAAAGAGATAGAGATATTGTTACAATAAATCTGAAATTGTTACAACAAGTTTAAAGTTGTTACAACAAGTATTATTCTACAAATAAAACTTGTATTTTTCTTTATATGAAACCTTCTAGAATGTGCCTAAACATGCTTTATTTCCATATTTGATGATTCTACTAATAATATTGGTGAAATATAAATAGAATTTCGTGTATAACTGTTTAGGATATTTTCATATTAATTTTCGATCAATTCCTTTTATATTTACCATATATATCATTGATTATTTCCTCATTCTTTTGTCCTTGATTGATATCTGATTGCCTCTTATTAATCAATGAATTTGGATAGGTTTCTGAAGTGAATTCATAAGGATTTTTGTCTTTAATTATTGTTGGATATTTGCTCATCAATTAATTAAGTATTCTTTAGTTAATTGATTTGATTTGCCTAGTTGTTGTGATCAGATTTCCTGATCTATTGCAACAACTTCAGATATTTAAGGAAAGATTGGTTAATTTTCTTAAATATTGGTATTTGATTGATATTGATTGAGATATGATTTTCTAGTTAATTATCAATCTTCGGCAGGTTAATTGAAGAATTCCAGCTGGCTAAATCGTGTCCAAATCATATCCAAAGAGCAATCATGAATCTGGACATATTTCTAGTAATTGTTCAGAAAGTTGTTGCTTCTGGCAGATTATAATATTTATGGAAAGATTTTGATTTTGTTATTAATTCTTTCCCTATTTGATTTCAGCCAATTCACACTACCTTGGATGACCATGGAGGCCGAAATTCACCTATAAAAGCTCTGCTACTCCAAGGATTTGTATGTACTTCATTGAAAAAGATATAATTAGAGAGAATTTTTATTTGTAAGGTATAGAGCATGTTCTATTACCATTGTGAGACTTAGAGAGCTTTAGGGTTTTCTAGGTACTTTATTTAAATGCATCTTGTTCTTCGGAAGGAAGAACAATACGTCTTCGGGGGGAGACAAATCTAGACTAGTGAAGGAAATTCACATGTGAAGGATCAACAAGATGAGGGGAGCTCGCTAAATAAGATTGGTGAAGTCCTCATAACACATTATGGCAATTAAAAAGAGGAAGTCTTTTATTACATTAGTCAATTAGTGTTTGTAATTTTTATACTTTACTAATTTGTTTAATCTTTGGGCGTGGCCCCATGGAGTAGGAGAGGTCTAAACCACATTAAAAACATCTTGTGTTCATTTTCTATTTTTCTGTTTTTGTTGCAACATATGCACTCGTCGTTGCAATAATATTTCATACACGTGTTACAATATAATCAATTAATTATTAAGTTAATAAATTAATTAATTATTTGGTAATACCTAAAATAGATCTTTCAATTGGTATCAGATCAGAGTCACTTAATTTTTATTGAGATTTTGGGATTTTTTGATCTGTTTTATGTTAGTTAGTCTTTTCTCAATGAAGAAGGATCAATTTCTCATCCACCATTGCTAGATGGGACCCGATACTTCGGTCGATCCCCGTCATATTAGTGTGGTTCCAAATGAATATATCGAGAATGTTTTTGAGGAATACTTTGAGCTTTCCTCACAACTCTTTACTTAGATTCTTTCCGACCTTAAGTGTTCAGGTTGGCTCGAGCTCATCCATAGATATTTCAACAAGCTCTTCAATAGGTCCAGATTTTTTTTCCTCGTCGATCTCATGAGGGTCCAAGTTCTCATCGACTAGTCCTATTGTTCATGTGTTTGAACCTTTTCAACCTTCTTTTCAGTAGTTCTAATAGACTGATTATAGCATTCGCGAGCTTCCTGTTGCTCACCTCGTAGTACTCCCACTCCTTCTAGGGTAGGAAATTTCATCGCGAGGTAATGGATTGATGTGATAGCCTTTAGCTCTCGAAGAGATGGTCTTTCAAGAATCACATTAAAGGCTGCCAGGTAATCCACTACCAGGAAGTCAGCCATGACTGTCATCTCTAAGGTTGGGCTCCTATAGTGAGAGCAAGCTGAATCACTTCCAAGGGGAGGACGTTGTTGCCTATGAAACCATATAACTTTGCAATTGTTGGTTTCAAGTGTTATACGACGAGTCCCATTTTCTCTAGAGCACTTAAATAAAGTATGTCTATCGAACTCCTATTATTAACAAGGGTTCGGTGGACAAGCATGTTACCGATCTGCACTATAACGACCAGTGAATCGTTGTTCTGATAATGAACTTTTTCAGCATCTTCTTCCGTAAAGGTGATCGGCTCATTTTCTCTACAGAAGTTTTTGTGGGGCAATCTTTGAGTTGGAGGACATTAGTTAAGGGTGACTCTTAAGCTTCACGAGCATACTTTTTCTTGCTCGACCTTGAATCTCCTCCGATATGTGGTCCTCCAAAAATGGTGCAAATTTCGCCTCGAATTTCATTATCTCAGTTTTTACGAGATGAGGAGACAGCTCACCTGTCACGATCATCTCTTCGATCATTATCCCTTCCTCACTGATATCTTCCAAGGTATCCATGCTATATAAGCTCCTCAATCTCATCTTTCAGGTCATAACAGTCATTAGTATCATGACCGTTATCCCTGTGGAATCGGTAGTATTCATTTTGGTCTCTCCTTATTCCCTTGCCTTTCGACATAGGAGGAGTTCACCTGTAAGGCACTTGATCCTCGGTCGCCATCAGCACGTCTTCCCTACTTTCCATCATCTCAGTGTAATAGGTAAACTTGGGAGTGCGAGGAGCTTATTTCTCATCTAGCCGAGTTTTTTTTTGCTCCTTTTTGGAGGAAAAAGTGTTATCCTCACCATTATTCTTCCTATTTTCTTATGCTCCTTCTTTTTCGTAGAATCATTTGCACCTGATTGTTTTTCGTTGTCTTGCACATTCTCTGTGTGCATATACTTCTCGGCTCTCTGGTAAAAGTCTTCTACTTCCGTGTAATGAAATTTCAGCAAATTTCTCCAAAGAGGGGATTTTGAGCGAACTCCACTTGCCAAGGCCATTAGCAAACCTCCCTCAGGTGCTTATGTGGCTTAGCAACTTTATTATTGAACCTTATAAGAGTGAAGGCTCTCACTCTCCTACTGCTTGACATTAGCTTGAGCCAAGCAAGGCATCGCATATCCTCTTGACTCTTGGAACTGTCTGGTGAAATCCTGTGAAAATTGCTACCACGAGGTGATTGATTCTTTGGACAGGTTTTTGAACTACTTTTTTGCTCCCTTGGTTAAAGTCATAGCGAAACACTAACATTGAGCTAAAGATTGAACTCTGTTCAAGTCCATCAAGTTGTTGAAGGCATCTGAGTGGTCACAAGGGTCAGTTTTTCTCTCGTATGCATTGACGGTTGGCATTTTAAAGCTATCAGGAAGAGGGGCATTTTGAATTTCTTTAAAAAAAAGGAGAAATATTCCCCCTCGACCTGATACTCCTCACGAGCAGTCAAGCGATTCAGTTGGTTTCTCATACGAGCTAGTTCCTTGGCAAGCTTGTCATTGGGGGGAGTGGCAGTCGAACTCCTACTAGTTACACTCCGAGTGGCACTCGATCTTTAACGGTTCAGGTGCTCGCGAAGATCGCAGCCTTGTTCTCTATCTACGTCACCTGCGGCTCGGCTTATTCTTTCAAACACACTCCCCGTCACACGAGTCTTCATATCTTTGACCCATTAATTGATGTAAGGAGGCCTAGGAGGCAAATCTCCTATCCTCGTGTTTTGCCTTGTCTAACTCGGGCCAGCGGGCTCTATTCATTCTGGGCCCTCGAACCGGCAGAACAGGAGTCCTCGCGAACCGGTCTAATGGGCTGGTCGCGACCTCAAATATGGTCATGACAAACAGGAACCGCCCTCACTTCTTTTGGTCACATGGCCACAGTGAGGTTTTCTATTAGCCTCTCTAATATTATTTGGATCGCAGTCACAGATGCTCAAACCTCGTCAAAGGTCTCTTCGTGTTGCATCTGTATGGCCTACATATCAGCAATCTCATCTCGCCCAGATTCATCTGCATGCTCCTTGCCAGGGCAACGTCTGACTTCCTCCTTTTGAGTGCCGATGGTCTCCTAGCTTCTAGCATGTTCAGGGTGAGTTCTTGCAGTTGCAACAGCTTCGGGTCTCATGGGGAGATCCCCGGTGCATGTGGCCTGGGACCTTGAGGGGACAGTGGTGGGATTGTTCTGGCTTCTGGTGAACACCAATTTTACACATTGAAAATAGGTAACTTAGAGGGTTTTACTGGATTTCCTAATCAAGTGCTCTTCCTCTAGCTAATTTTGATACCATATTTTTGTATAGCAACGAGATTGATCAAAATATAATAATAAACAGGAGACAAGAATTTTTAAAGTGATTCAATCTTTCGAACAAAGAGCCTACATCCATTATAGTCATTTCTATTTTAATAGAATTTCTAGTAAGCCAGAATTCGGATCCCTTTCTCTGTACACTAGCCGTATATTTATAGAATTTTTCAAATTAGAGTTTTTCGTTACAAATTTGGTAACTAAATATTTGGATAGAATATAATTAATACGAATTTGATTCGTATTTACCCTATAAAATCATAAAATATCCCAATCTAAATTGATCTCCTTAAATTCTAAAACTATTAATAATATCCTGGATTTTAGAGGAATTTAGCTAAGAGGATCTGGCCTAGTTGATATGCTCACGGGTTTACCTCTCTCGAACATCTCGATCTTGACCAACTCCAAATGAGCTCTCGCTTTTTTGAACAGCTTGACCATCTCGAACTTATTGAGCTTTTAATCAGCTCGTCACACAAGCAGGTCCAAAAATTGCATACAACAACACGTATAAGTTTGTTTAATTACTTCCATGCATGTTATGAAATTGTTCCAACACGTATAAGTTTGTATAATACATGCGTGTCATAAAATTGTTCTTAGTTGTTAAAAGTTGAAAATTGCCATTCTCCAGTTACTATTTATTTTGTTGGGTTCAGATACAATAGAAGGAAAAAAAAAAATAGATGCCATGCATGGTAGTACCAAGGATAGTCAAATATCTATGTATACTTGTCACGCCCCACTCTCGAGGACGTGCGCCGCATGCCCATAAAGCAAAGCCCCATAGGCATGCAACGCATCTTTCTATAAACCAATATAATTACAAATATTTAGTCTCCAATAAACACCAATGTATAATATAAAATCCAACAACTCTTATAAAGTCTCCAAATATTCAAAATAAATACAATATAGTAGAGACTATAATCTAATAAATTCTAATCTAATAAATTCAAGATGATCAACCTCATGAGACTTTACATTTTCTCAATCAAGATGACAATTCTTTTCTTTGAACCATGCTCCTCAATTACTACTAAATAAGTTCTCCCTTAGTTATACCTCTTAACTGACGATCTTTAAAACCTGGGAGGAAAAAATAAAATGGTGAGTTAGAAGCCCAGTAAGTAACCAGTAACCTTAACTAGCTTGATCAAGCATATGTAGAACAAAATCATTAACAAATATTTTTCAGAACAAATTTGGTTTCAGAAATCAATACTTTGGAAAAATATTCAAATCAATTCGTTTAGTAAACAATTTCACAAAACAAGAAATAAGTTTCCAAATCTGTCCTTTCAAATCCCTTTTAGTCAATAACAATTTCAATTTTACTTCTCCCCAGTTTTTGGCGACTATGGCCACACTTAACCCCTGTGACTAGGTCCGAATCTGCCACAAATAACCCCTGTAGCCATGTCCGAATCTGCCACAAATAACCCCTGTAGCCGGGTCTAAATCTACTACAGATAACCCCTGTAGCCGGGTACGAATCACGAATCTACTACATTTAACCCTGCAGCTAGGTCAGTACTGTCCATATATAACCCCTGTGGATTGGGTCTACATGCATAGCCACTGAAGAGAGTTTTAAAACACTTATTTACAATAACGAATCATAAACCATTTTACTTTTATCTCATTATAACATTATACTCATTCCAAAATAATTTTCTTGTAATCATGTTCAATAGTAATTCATATACTTGATCCATAGTTTAGTGTAAAGCATAGAATCATATTATTTTCACAAAAATTACGTTATTTCAATAAAATAGATTTCTTTCAATAAATAGTCTTATTACCAAAATATATTTTACTTGAAATCATATTATAAAGAAAATACTTGTAAACATGATTCTATTAGAAATAATAAAATAATAAAAATATTTAGCATTTGGACGAGGAAAACTACTAGAAAAGATCAAAGGTTACTTACCTCGTTCGCTTTTTCTATTTAACCAAAATAATCAACACAACCTCTCAAACACCTATTATCACACAAATTATATATAAGTATCATAACAATAAAATCATACTCTAATTACACTAAAAGTATTGACTACTTGCTGCCCATGCATCTTCTATAATCAACTCCATAGCTATTCCCAATAATGTCAATTTCTTACAATTCGTAATAATTCTAATGTCTCTCTAAAAATTACCAAACTTAGAGGACGTGTTCTACAAGTCATGGGGTCCTAAAGTACCAAGAATGTAGCTATAGGGTCCATAGACAAGCCCCGTACAGTCACACAAGCCGCAGCCACGTTTTGCTAAAAATACCCAAAGTTTCAGATTTTTCCAGATTCGTAGTACTCACTTCAATTGGCTATAACTCTCTGGTTATAAGTCTGTTTTTGGCAAATTATATACCGTTGAAAAGATAATTCGATAAGCTTTCTAATCATACTGAATACGACCTAATCAGACCAGTAAAACTTCCTGAAAAGTCAGTCGCAATCTCTGCTGCGTTTTTACTCTTAGCCCAAAACTCAAAAATTCATAACTTTCTATTTACCAAACCAAATCGCTCAAAATTTGTCTTGTTTGAATCCTAATATTAATAAACTTCTTTCTTTATCAAATTCATTCCCATATTTTGTAAATAATTTATAAGTAATTCGAAACCCTAACCCTAGACATTCAATCTCAATGCCAAAATCAAATTAAAATATAAAACTTTTATTACCTTAAGAGTGAGTCTCAATAATCCATGACAATGATATCTTCATCATCTTCTTCTTCTTAAATGTCCATAGCCTTCTCTCTCTCTCTCTCTCTCTCTCTCTTTCACTCTACAAAGCGTACGTATAAACTGAGCAGATCATTATTCTTAGGGTTTCTTAAAGGGTCTCTAATAAAATTACCAATGTGTCCCCAAATAATATCTATTAATCAAGGGCTTTTTTGTCTTTTCTTTTATCTTTCTATTATTTACTTAATACAAATAAATCTTTTTTTTTTATATACGGGTTGTCACATTCTCCCCCTTTAAAAAGAAGTTTAGTCCTTTAAACTTTAAAGTCTCGTATTCTCCAAAGAATAAAATATTAATAGATCCAGATATTCCTAGGAAGTCCCAATATCTGGGTAAAACTATGATCATCACTTACTAAATTTAAATGATCTTTCTATTAATACGATACGAACTTGAGAATATGAATTTATTTTAATTTGAATGATTGAAATATCAAAAAGAGATCATTGCTTTTAAAACTTGTCTATCAATAACTCTATATCGTTTTTTGTTCATTGCGATAGCTCCTTTACACTTTCATCTAAAAAGAGAATGACATGATGACTCAAACTTTTTTTTTTTGCAATAACAAAGCCAATACGAATTCTTAATAATTAAAATTCATTGAACCTTTAGTACGTCTTTCAATCACATGCCTATAATGCTAAGAATACACTTCCATTTCTCTTTCAATACTTCATATAAAGCTACTTAATTGCCAGACTGAAAACTTAACTATATACAAACATTACCAAGAGTAATATTTTCTTCCACAAACCTTTAAAACATTCTTTAATATATCCTCAGTGGTCTATATATATATATATATATTGACAATCCATTTATTTCAGATCAATATTGTAAAGATCTAACAAATCTAATTCAATTTCCAAAATCACGCATAAGATCTTATAAAGCTTAGATACAATATGATATCTTTATCATAAATAACAATGAGAGTCCTCTTTAGTCTCATTCCCTCTAACTTTTATCTTCAATAGGCCGAAATATCAAAACTAAATCCCATCACCAAAGCTTATGTCAAATACAAATGCTATACTTATAACCAAATTTCATAGAATTCTAAATCTCAATGTGCACTCAAAATAACCATAAAGATTAAAACCTAATAATAGAGCATAAGCCAAGTCTAATAGCAGAAATGTGAGTATACTTAGTCAAAAAATATACTATATAACTGATACTTTACAATTTTTTTGTAATCCTTGATAATCTCGTTATAAAATTCCACTACCATATTATTTTTTCCATATAGTATATCAAAAGTTTTCAACCTTCGTCTATATATTCCTTATTCACTTTCCAATATACAAAACACTAAGAAATATGCTAAGTGATTTCTTTCATATGCTAGTTCTCAAAATTTTCTTAAGCCTTTATCTCAATATCTCTAAGATTTCTAATATCTCATATTATGATTTTATCAAAAATATCCTTTATAAGTAAGAGAAGTCAATAGAACCACAAATGTGAATATTTCTCCATAAACCACATAAATCATAAAAATCAAATAATATATCAATTTTAGAAATATTGATCGACTTGTATACTGTATAACTGTTTTAGCCTTTTGTTTTATAAACACAATTTTTATTTTTTTTTTATCACCAATAATAGTCGAGTTCCTAATAGTAAAATACTAAGTTTTCTGAAAACTCTTATCTTATAATTTTTTTCTAGTTGCTCATC
>JXTC01000066.1:891648-928710 GCA_002914845.1 Trema orientale
GTAGTACTCACTTCAATTGGCTATAACTCTCTGGTTATAAGTCTGTTTTTGACAAATTATATACCGTTGGAAAGATAATTCGATAAGCTTTCTAATCATACTGAATACTTCCTAATCAGACCATTAAAACTCTCTGAAAAGTTAGTCGCAATCTCTGCTGCGTTTTTACTCTTAGCCCAAAACTGAAAAATTCATAACTTTCTATTTACCAAACCAAATCGCTCAAAATTTATCTTGTTTGAATCCTAATATCAAAAAAATTCTTTCTCTATCAAATTCATTCCCATATTTCGTAAATAATTTATAAGCAATTCGAAACCCTTATCCTAGACATTCAATCTCAATCCCAAAATCAAATTAAAATATAAAACTTTTATTACCTTAAGAGTGAGTCTCAATAATCCATAACAATGATATCTTCATCATCTTCTTCTTCTTAAACGTCCATAGCTCTCTCTCTCTCTCTCTCTCTCTCTCTCTCTCTCTCTCTCTTTCACTCTACAAAGCGTATATATAAACTGAGCAGATCATTATTCTTAGGGTTTCTTAAAAGGTCTCTAATAAAATTACCAATGTGTCCCCAAATAATATCTATTAATCAAGGGCTCATTGTAACGCCCCAGGTCCTACATCGGGTATACTCTGGGAAGATCATGGGTATTTAAGTGATAGTCTATGAGCCCACAAGTACCTTCACGCTAGCACTTTTGGGTGAGGCCCAGTGGTGTTACATTTAGTATCAAAGCCGACCCAGTCCATACCTATGTGGGCCTTAGAAGGCTGCCACGGGTCGGAATCGTGATGAATGTGAACCCCGCCCATAGGGGTTATATGTGGGCTATTGAATGTGGACCCTCTAGCGAGGACGCTAGGCTCTTAACGGGGGGAGATTGTAACGCCCCAAGTCCCACATCGGGTATGCTCTGGGAAGATCAGGGGTATTTAAGTGATGGTCTATGAGCCCACAAGTACCTTTAAGCTAGCACTTTTAGGTGAGGCCCAGTGGTATTACATTTAATATGGACCCCGCTCATAGGGGTTATATGTAGGCTATTGAATGTGGATCCCCTAGCGTCCTCGCTAGGGGGTCCACATTCAATAGCCCACATACAACTCCTATGGGCGGAGTCCACATTCACCACGATTCCGGCACGTGGCAGCCTTCCAAAGCCCACACAGGTATAGACTGGGTCGAATCTGAATACCAAATGTAATACCACTGGGCCTCACCCAAAAGTGATAGCTTGAAGGTACTTTTGGGCTCATGGACCATCACTTAAATACCCATGATCTTTCCAGAATATACCTGATGTGGGACTTGGGGCGTTATAATACATATATCTACATGTGTACATAAGTAATATCATCATGACATGAGAGGTTAGGAATGTTGGTGAGCTCCAATATAATATGCCTATGTGGTCATCAGTAGGGCTTGACGTACATAATTATAACAATGTCATTGACATTTCAATTATATATCATTTATACGGAAAATTAATGTAAAATGAATTTCCTTACAACTTCAATTTGATATTCTAAACGTGACGAATAACTGATAAGGGCATGGAAATAGTGCCAGTTTTATGCTCTGTCTGTAACTAAGATTTTTTAAGGGAAAGAAAAAATAATTCAAGGGATTCTTTTTTTTTTTTTTTTGGATTAAAACTAAAAATGATAGAAATATTTTTTAAAAAAATCGAAAGTTTGATTTAATGTCATTTTTTAGTATAAAAAAGTTTGATGCATTAATTAGTAAAAGTAAAAGTGTCAAAATAAAGATCTAGAAATATTCTAGAAAAAATATTTTCCTCTTTCTTTTTTCATAACATTTTCCTTACAATTTTTTTCCACCAATGTGGGTTCCAAATGGAGCCTTAGTTATTATTTAAAAATAATAATAAAAAAAAGGGGCAAGCTCGTATTTTAAGTTTCTTTTATATTTAAACTTTGGGCACTGAAGTGATATCCCTGTTATTGTGTTACAATTGTTTAGAGGGATTGAAAGAGCTTTGTCCTTACATGTTCATTTTGGCAACTTTTCCTTTCTTCTGCCTACTTTCTTTATGGGTGGGTGGGGGGGTGTGTGTTTTTTTTTTTAATAATAAGAATGACAGTTTAAAAAGAAACAATTAAGTGATCAAGGGTTTAAAATTCAATGAGCAGGATGAAGCATGCATCGGATTTGGTTCTAATAAATAATCGTAACATTTTTTTTTCTTACCATTTGCATGATATCATTTCTCACTACAAAAAAAATAAAAATAAAAAATCACTTTTAGTCACAACATAATTTGTGACAAAGAGTGCGAAATTCGCAACTAAAAGAATATAATTATCATTATTTCGTGATTAAAAAGTTCGTGACTAAAAGTTTAAGTCATAAAAAGTACAATTTGTTATAATTAAATATACTATTTATCACAACCAATTTCACTACTATATGTAAAAAGTTGTGACTAAAAATACATTAGGAACACCAATAACTTATACAAAAAACTTAAACTACATGAATTGGCATCTATATCATTCATTAAATTTTAAATGGTATAGTCCCACTCAAAGATAAAATAGTAGTTTAAACGGATATCACATCATTGGTGTAACTTTTCGATGTAAGTTTTTGGTGTCCTAATCAATATTCAAAATACATTAGTGACAGCATGTGATTAAATATATATTTTAGTCAGCCAACTGGGGCTAGCTCAGTTGGTCCAAGGATTGAGGGATGTGTGCGTGAGTTTGGGGGGTCAGGGGTTCAAACCTTGGTAGAGTGTGTGTGTGTTATTTTCCTTTAAATTTGTAATAAGTGATGGTCATTAGTTAAGTCCCACTTTTTAAAAAATATATATATATTTTAGTCATAAGAAATTGTTAGTTGTGACTAAATGTTACTTTTAATCACAATAAAATTTTATTATGACTATAAAATTGTCACTAAATGGTGACTTTTTTGGGATTATTGCATAATACTAACTTCTCCTTTAATAGGGAACCCATTTTTTCCCATATAATCCGTCATCGTACTTGGTTAGGAAAGAACTAGACATCGACTAACTCAGCTGAACCAATTGACACTTTCGTAATTAATTTTGTAAAAAGAAACATAAACTTGCATGTAAACTTTTTTTTAAGGAATATGAGCTTGTAACTTTAATAACATATATTATAACAAATAGCTATCTTGTGTTAAATAAAGTTCACTTTACCGCCCTTGAAAAGGAACAGTGCTTAGTTAAATGGGATAGTCCCTTAAATTGAGAGCACTAACTAAAATAAGCTCAATAAACCAATTCTAATCGCAGCCATTGGTTACTTTATTAAAGCTACTAACACATATATATATATATATGTAGACACATACATATATGCTTTATAGCTCAGGTGATGGAAAATTATAACACTTATCATAAGACAGCAAATACATTGTATTGTATATATATATGTAATATATATGTAAAGGGAGAAAGAGAGAGAGAGAGAGAGAGAGAGAGAGAGAGAGAGAGAGAGAGAGNAAAAAAAAAAAAAACAGAAAAAAAAAAAAGAACACTTTTGGCAGGTAAAGTTCACAAGTCACTCCTCAACATCATAGAGTTTTTTAAAATCTAAATGGGTTTTGATTGAAGAATATCAATGATGAATGAATCAAAGCCAAAAAGGAAAGAGACAAAAGGCTAAGCTATGTTACTTTAGAATCTAAAATATATTGGTCGGTCTATCACTCCTCTAGTGTCTTGGTAGGATACTTTGAACAAGTTAAGGCTTCTAATTTTGGGGAATATGTCAAAATTAAAATAACTAGACAAGCTTCACTCACCAAGTGGGTTTTGGTATTTATTTTGCCTATCTTTTGGTCATAATAAAGATCAGCATTTTTCCCATACCTCTTTTTCTCATCCACAGGAGTCATGAATTTTAAAACAGTTAACTAGAATTGATTATAACTATAGAAATAAGTTTACTCTTCTGCATGGCCTCCAAGGATCTTTTAATTGATCTGTGTTTTTTTTATTTTATATGGCCAAATTGTGTGGGGAAAAAAAGAAGAAGAAGAAGAAGCAAGCAAACTAGGATGATTGGCATAAATCAGTACCGGACTTCATAAAATATCACATTTATGAATTATGCTGATGATGATTGGATTGGACTTTTATTAGGTAGGTACCACTAAAATCCTATATGGATCAGAGGCTTTTATCATAAGCATATTCAGGCGCAGCTAAAGGCTGACCAAGAGGGAAAAAGGTTAGAAGTATCCCAAAGAGAGAAAGATAGCAGAAGTAAACTAGTGATGAATTGAAGATATGTCACAAAGTTGTGATGTGATTATTAATTGTTAACTTGTTTTATTAGTCAAGTCTAACAAAACTATTGTCAGCCAAAAAGAAAAAGGGTAATATGAGATGAGTAAATGTGGTGCTTAACACTATATTAATAGAAGCGTAGGACCCATAATAAGACTTTACACATTTATCACGTAGCGTATGGTGCTTAACATTAGAAATGTCCTTTGGTTGAAAATAAATAAAAACTATGTGGTTATGATCACTTGGAGGAGTGAGAGGCCAATTTTGCATTGTCACACGCGAATTTGCAAGTAGATATGATTTAAAAGTAATATAAAAGGTAAACATGCAATTGCATAGATATGGAAGAAGGAGTCTAAGTAGGGCCAGATATACACACTTAACATTATTTCAAAAGTGAAGGAGGATCACTAATTTTTCAGCCCCTCACATGCCTGCCTATGTCATTCCATCATGTTTCTTCTGTGCTGTTTAGTGTTTGAGGAGATATCTGTATCCTGAACCGTTAGCCTCCCAATTGCGTTTCTAAAGCCTAGTGCCTAGTGGGGTAGTTGGGTCAAAATGGAAGAACAAAGTTGATCAATTTTATTTTATTTTATTTTATTTAGGCTTGAAAATCAGAATCGAACTAGTTGACAATAGGGTTTTGTGTTCTGCATGTTTTATTACGGTAAAAGGTCGTTCATTTTTTTTCTTTTCCTTTAATTTTCATGAAACTTGTAACATATGGTCTATAGGCCAACATGCATGATTTTAAATCATGTATTATTCTTATATTTTAAATAGTATAGTCTAACTACAAAATAGTTGTATGTGTTGAGGATCATACTACATTAGTGGCATCAAAATTTTGATATATATCAAAAGTTGTTATTCCTGAATTCTAACATTGCTCTTCGTTTAAATAAGTCTGACAATCAAAAAACACAACCCATGTGCACTTTTTTCTGGCTTTTTTTTTTTTTTTTTTTTTTGGGTTTCTTCGGGCAATGTCTTAATTCAATCAGTCTCACTTTTAGGAAGAAGAGATAACTTTCTATTTGTTAAATTATTTATAAGACAAGCGCACAAAATGCGATGTGGACATTAGTTAGTTTCATATTATATTGCTGAAAATCTTGTACGGAACTTTTTATTGGGAGGAAGAGTTAACAATAAATCCTCTTTAAGAAACTTTGATTTAGAGGGTTAGTGGAGCCATTGGTATCCACAATTCCACCTCTTCAAAAAAGGAAAGGATTAATCAAATTTTTGACTAACTGATTGCATGGAAGATCTAGATGATGGCCAATAAACAATGCTTTGATTGGTTGGCCGTTATCTGACTACGGATAAGTACTCTTTTACTTTAATAATTGTAATGGTCTTAAAGACCAAAAAGAGCATTCAAAGGAATATATATATATATATATATATATATAAAGACCAAAAAGAGAGCTGAATTTGTTGTTGAAATTGACACCAAGTCTTTCGAAAAGTTTTAAGCGGCCTTTTCCATCTAAAATATGGGTTTTGGACACTTATACACCTATTTTTTAAAAAATAATATCAGAAATATGACCTTCAAAAATGAATTAAAATTCATTATGACCTACAGTGTCATTTTTCTAAATATTAAGTTTGGAAGATGCGGTGGCGTTTTATGTAAATAAAGCAATTTTTATAAAACACCATTATATAGGGCTACACAAAAATGCAAAAATCCGACCCAACCCGAGATACCCGTCCGACTAGACCCGAGATTTCGAGTTCAAATAAGTGTACTCGAATTTTTGGAGAAAATTGGACCGAATCGAAGAGTTTTCGATTCAGGTACAGGTACACATTTTTTGAGGGTTTGGTATCCGAACCCGCCACGATTAATAAAAAAATCCTTTAAATTGGTTATTTAATAATTTATTTCTCTTTATTTTTTTTCTTTTATATTTTAATGTTTATGAAATTGTATACATTGTGCAAATAGCTAATAATGCATAAAATGGGGGAAAAAATGAAAATTGTTTATTATGTGGTAAAAAGAAAAGGGAAAAAAAGTTTTACGCTTTCATAAAACCAAACTCGACCCACCCGAATACTCGACTTACCCGACCTACCCGAAATCCGAATATCTGATCTCCGTCAGTTCGGTTTCGGTTGCTTATTTTTATATGCCCGAAACTGAATACCTGAACCCGAATACCTGAAACCCGATCCGATGTACACCTCTACCATTATATAAAAAATATTTTGCTAAAAGTCATTGAAATGGTAGTTGCTCTAGTGGTTTTTTGATTCCAATTAAGGCCCTTTTTCCTTAATCAAGTCTTCTAGCCACCATATTTTCATATCTTAGTCTTTTTGGTTTTTTTTTCTTTTTTCCTTTCCGTTTTTATCATTTTCTTTTATTCTTTTTTTTTCTTTCACTATTTTAATTATTTATCCTTTTTTATTTGCCCTACTTTTATTTTATTTAATTGAGAGACATATGAGTCACCATTTCTTTTCTATGTATTCTCTAACAAATGTGGAAAATATATTTTTTTTATTCTCTAACAAATGTGGAAAATATATTTTTTTTCTTTCTTTTTTGTTGGATTTTTTTAAAAAAAACTGTTATTTTACTAATAACAATTTCTTTCTGATGTTACTATAGCTTATTGTTACTGATTAATAGTTTCTTTGCATATTGTTATTAATGGTAACCAATTTGGTTCCTCAGATAATAATTTCCAAAATTAGTTTCTAGTTTCAAAAAATAATATTATTCCTAAATTAGTTTCTAATTGACATTAAACTAATACTAGAAACTAATTTAATTTTTGATTTTAATAATAGTCAGTAACTATTCTATTTAAGAAAAAATAACCAATTTGGTTTCTCAGTAACCAGAGTAGTTTTTCGTTACTAAACGAATTAGTAACTAACTATTAGAGTGGTTTCTGGTTATTAGTAAAAACCAATTTAGTTTGTTTTTTGTTTCAAGAGAAGCTAATAATTATTTCCTCAAAAAAAAAAAAACTAACCAATTTGATTTCTCGATAATTAGATAATTAGCTTTCTAGATTTTAGTTATCAAATTAACAAAAATTTTCCTGTATGTAAGTAAAATCACAGAAAACCACAAAAGTTTTCAAGAAACCTCCATGAAACTACATAGGCTTCCTAAAAACCAGTTTGGTTTCCTTTTAGTGGAATACCCTATATGTAAATAAATCACAAGAAACCACAAAGGTTTCCTGGAAACCATTTGGTTTCTTTTAATAGAAAGCCACGTACGTAAGTAAATCATAGGAAACTAAAAAAGTTTCCAGGAAACCATTCTGGTTTTTATGTAATTAAATATTTTATATGTAAGTAAATCACAGGAAACTACAAAGATTTCCAGGAAAGCAGTTTAGTTTCCTTTTAGTGAAATGCCATATATGTAACTAAATCACAGAAAATCATAAATATTTTATAAAAACTAATTTAGTTTTCTTTTAACAAATGCTCTGAACCAGTTTGGTTTCCTCTTAGTCTTGTATTTAAGTAAATCACAGGAAACCATGAAGATTTTCTAGAAATTAGTTTGGCTTCCTTTTAACAGAATGCTCTATACATAAGTAAACTAATGGAAAATACAATAGTTTTTTGGAAACTAGTTTGGTTTCCTTTTAGCGAAATACCCTGTATATAAGCAAATCACAGTAAACTACAAAGATTTCCTTGAAACTGTAATCCCCTAATTTTGTGAGTAACTTTATTGTATTTCTTTTGTGTGTTTTACTATGAAATAAGAAATACAATAATGATTATTATATTGTTAAGTCTTACGCACATAATTCACAAGGTTAATTCCGTGAATTTATTGTGATATAGATTTAATTAGAGCTCGTTTTTTTTTGGGCAATTTAAATTATGGAGTTGTTTTGAAAGTCTAGTACATAAGAAGATTTAAAGAAAAAAGTCCAGATTGTAAATTTTTAAAGGTGAAATTGTGATAGTAGTCACATCAGGGGCTAGGCTGCAAAATCTGAGACATGAGTTGTCTCAACTCCTCTCCACACGTGTAAAGAAGTCTACCTATTTATACAATTGTTTGACACCTATATATTGCCTAAGACGTTGAAGCTGAATAATCCTCTCCCTTTCAGCTTATTCTCTTCCCTATAGCCATAGTTTTGCTCACCTTTTCACCCTCTCTCTTTCTCTGTTCTTTCCCTTCCTATTTTTTGTTTGTCACAAGCACAAAAATGTGAGAGTTTCTTATTGCATATTCTAAATTAAAGATTTTAGAGACTCTGGTATTACTGATACTTGAAGATTCTTGGAGTTTTGGGGTACTAAAGCTTCTAGGTAATTACTGGTTTGTTTTCTCTCAAAGTTTAAAAACCTGAATGTTCTTTGTTTTAGAACACGTTCTTAGTTTTCATATTGATATTCATAATTGTTAATAACTATTATGGGTTAGTGTTCTAAGACTCTTTTTAGTTCCTACCTTATTATAATGCATGTAAAATGCAGTTTTTGGTTAGTTTGGATAATTTAATTTGGAGTTTTCGTAAAAATTCGGAATCTGGAATTTCTGATTTTTCACTGAGCAGTTTCTGTTTTTGGGCTATTTAGTACCCTTAACCTTATCCAAATGAGCTGAAATTTTAGTATGCCATACTAGACATCTAGGTCTTTCCGAATTGATCTTATTTGTAAAATTTGGTTAAGGATTCGATTTTCTACAAATTTTCTAATTGCATTTTCGTTGCTGTCAACAAAACAAAGTCTCATATCTGAAGATGTTTTTGGTCGACTATAATTCATTTTGATCGACTAGAATCTGTTTTTAATGACTAAATCAACTCATTGAACAGAGGCTAGCTTCTAGGATTGTACCCTGGTCGACCAAAATTTTTCAGAGCCAGAAAATAATCTTTTTAAATGTTTTTCACTGAAGTTGACCGTATTTTAACCCCTGATACACCTCGAACACTATATTTAAGAGCAATGTCTTAAACCAAGTTACATTTTATATTTAAGGTTGAGATAAGCTAGGTAATAAATTGTAATAGTGTTAACATTAAATTAAGTAGAAACTTAGAATTAGGGAAAAGCTCCCATTAATCTTATGACTATATTGTGTTACAGTAGGAATAGTTGTACGTGAGATTTTGATGTGAACTATTTTACTAAAGCTTGAGGTACACCATTTCCAAGTAAGTGCACTTATTTATCTACAGTATTGAGCAACTAATGGTGCAAAACATTGTATTGGAAATATATTTATTGTACTTTGTTTATTATACGTGCTAAGTTAATTTTGTGTTGCTAAGATGTTGTATTAGCGCATAGTGAAGTACTTATGCAAATGCACATGTATGCACTTACCAATTGATACATGTGGTGAATTGCTACGTGCACATTTAGTGATGCTTGTGATAAGTCACTAATAGAATTAAGGTAACGATGCTTGTGATGAGTCATTACGTGCACAATGGAATTAAGGTAACGATGCTTGTGATGAGTCATTACGTGTACATTTAGTGATGCTTGTGATGAGTCACTAACGGAATTAAGGTAACGATGCTTGTGATGAGTCGTTACGTGCACAATGAAATTAATGTAACGATGCTTGTGATGAGTCATTACATGCACATTTAGTGATACCTGTAATGAGTTGTTACATATATACTCCAGTGATGCTTATGATGAGTCACTGTTGAGCTAGATTGGCGATGCTTATGATGAGTCGCCGAATATTGGATAAGAAAATAAAAAAAGGTCCGAGACCTATTACTGTGTATTACTGTTGGCATACTTGTTATGCTTGTTTTTGTGGCTTGGTTGTGCATCGTGGTTGTCATGTTAGGTTTTGTATAATTTGCCTATTTTGGAGTTTGATGTAATGTTTGTCCTACCTTACTAAGCATTTTACTTATGTAGTTACTCCATACTATAAGTAAAGGAAAGAAAAAGGTTGGCCAGTGATGAACGGACCAGTCAGCGTGCAATGTACATATGGCCTGACCGTGGGAAAAACGAAAACGTTTTGATAATGGCTCAGATTTTGTTAACTTGAATTTGGAAGTTGTTTTGTAAAATTATGTTGTGAACAAAAGGAGCGTTTGTGAAAAAGGATTTTTTTGTGGTTGTGTTTTTATGTCAGAAATTTATTAACATCTCCATATTTTTGTTATATAAAATTTATGTTGTTGAAGAAAAAAAAATTTAGTTAACAGGTCTTAATCGGCCTTGTTATGGGAAACTTTTACAAAATAATATCTTTAATCATTAGTAACATAGAGGATGTTACAAAATGGTATCAAAGCCGGAGTTGAGCTGGTTCTGTAGATAAAACTATATGTACATTACACGATGACAAGGACTCCACTCACTATAAGTATAAAGTGTTTAAGTTAATTTTGTGAAAACCCTAGTTTAAGTTTGAAATTTTGTTGATTTATGATGGATATGTTAATTTAAGAAAGGATGGATTATTCCCTAAGGTCTGAGCCAGAGGTGAATAATATTCTGGCATACACTCCTGATGAGATAGCCATTTATGCGAGGCGAGTAAGGAACTATGAGCTTTTTTTATTTTATAGAACCCAATCAATGTATGTGTGTTATTAGACTAGTCTTATGAGAAGAATTTTCAAAATGGCAGTTGTACCTAGACCTCTTAAGTTAGACATAGCTAGCTTATACTTAAGAGGAGAGGCTTCCCAGTAGTGTGATGGAAGAGGTACAAATCCCTTACTTTGTAAATGGAATCAGTTCATGTTTTCCCTAAAAAGAACTTTTAGGCCAAACTTTGTTATTTCTGCATGGGAGGGTCAGGTTAGGACCTTGAATGCTAATGATACTGATGTTTCAGAGGAGGAAGTATTTGATGATGAGGATTCAAAGGAAGATCCTGAAGAGGATCTAGAGGAAAATCTTGAGGAAGATTCAGGAGAAAATGAAACTAGTTATGGAAGTAACTCATGAACACTAGGGGTATTAATCCAGTTGTGTTGATGTGTACCCTTTTGTATATAGTTTAAGGTAGTAAAACTTAATTTTGTTGTATATATGCTAAGAAATGATGCTAGAATTTGGAGGGATATTGTAAAGAGATCCTAAGAAGTAGTAAGAATTAGTTAGACTAAATTTTTGGTTGAGTTCAATATAAGTACTATAGCAAGGTGGTAGTAGACCATAAGGTAAATGAGTTTACCAATTTGGGACAAGGGAATATGTCGATGATGGAGTATTGATATATAAGAGCAGATTTGTGTGTCAGATGATTCTGAAATTAAGCAGCAAATCTTGTACGAAGCCCATGACACTCCATATTCGATGCATCCTGGAACTACGAAAATGTATATAGATTTGAAACATCATTTTTGGTGTCTAGGTATGAAAAAGGACGTTATGGATTATGTAGCAAAGTGCTTAACATGTCAGCAAGTTAAGGCTGAACACCAAAGACCAGTAGAATTGTTGTAACCATTAGAGATTCCTGAGTGGAAGTGGGAACAAATTACTATGGATTTTGTGTCAGGTTTACCAAAAACAAAGGAAGGACATGATTCCATATGGGTCATTATTGATAGAATGACTAAAACAACTCATTTTCTACCTGTTCGGACTACTTATATAGTGGATAAGTTAGCAAGGTTGTATATACAAGAAATTATATAACTGCACATCCTCAAACCAATGGTCAAAGTGAGCAAACTATCCAAACCCTAGAAGATATGTTGAGGGCTTGTGTGATAGATTTTCCAGGATCATGGAATCAGTATCTTCCACTAGTTGAGTTTTCTTATAATAATAGTTACCGGGAATCTATCAAAACATCCCCGTATGAAGCGTTATATAGTCGTAAGTGTCGATCACTGATTTATTAGCACAAGGCCAGAGAAAGAAGATATTTAGGTTCAGAATTAGTGGACCAGGCGATTGAAGCTATTAAAATATTAAAATGAGATTGAGGGCTTCGATTGATTGACAAAAGAAGTACGCTGATAAGCAACGACGACCGTTGGAATTTGAAGTTGGGGATATGGTGTTTTTGAAAGTAGCACCAATGTGAGGAGTAATGAGTTTTGGACTAGAAAGGTAAATTAAGCCTTAGATATATTGGCCCTTTCAAAATAACTGAATGAGTCAGTGAGACAACCTACCGACTAGCCCTTCCCCCAGCCTTATCTAGGGTACCTGATGTATTCCATGTGTCTGTGTTGTGGAAGTATTTGTTTAATTCCTCTCATGTGCTGAGTTATGAGTCTTTGGATATTGATCCAGAGTTATCATACGAAGAGGTGCCAATAAAAATCTTTGACAGGAAAGAGAAAGAACTCCGAAACAAGGTAATTTCTCTTATCAAAGTTTTGTGGCGAAATCACGCTGTAGAAGAAGTCACTTGGGAATTTGAGAAAGAAATGTGAAAAAAGTATCCAGTTTTGTTTTAAGTTTCGGGGACGAAAATTTTTGTAAGTTGTAGGGAATTGTAATCCCTTAATTTTGTGAGTAACTTTATTGTATTTCTTTTGTGTATTTTACTGTGAAATAAGAAATAGAATAATGATTATTATATTATTAAATCTTACACACATAATTCACGAGGTTAATTCCGTGAATTTATTGTGATATAGATTTAATTGGAGCTTAGTTTTTTCGGGAAATTTAGATTACGGGGTTGTTTTGAAAGTCTAGTACATGAAAAGATTTAAAAAAAAAGGTCCAGATTATAAACTTTTAAATGTGAAATTGTGATAGTAGTCACATTAGGGGCTAGGCTACAAAATCTGAGACATGAGTTGTCTCAACTCCTCTCCACGCGTGTAAAGAAGTTTACCTATTTATACAATTGTTTGATACCTATTTATTGCCTAACACGTTGAAGCTGAATAATCCTCTCCCCTTCAGCTTATTCTCTTCACCGTAGCCACAGTTTTGCTCACCTTTTCACCCTCTCTTTTTCTCTCTGTTCTTTCCCTTCCTATTTTTTGTTTGTCACCAGCACAAAAATGTGAGAGTTTCTTATTGCATGTTCCAAATTAAAGATTTTAGAGACTTTGGTGTTACTGGTACTTGAAGATTCTTGGAGTTTTAGAGTGCTAAAGTTTCTAGGTAATTGCTGGTTTGTTTTCTCTCAAAGTTTAAAAACATGAATGTTCTTTATTTTAGAACACGTTCTTAGTTTGCATATTGATATTCATATGAATATTCTTAATAACTGTTATGGGTTGGTATTTTAAGACTTTTTTTAGTCCCTATCTTGTTATAAAGCATGTAAAATGCAGTTTTTGGTTGGTTTGGATAATTTAATTTGGAGTTTTTGCAAAAATTCAAAATCTGGAATTTCTGATTTTCACTGAGCAGCTTCTATCTTTGGGGGGCTATTTCGTACTCTTAACCTTATCTAAATGAGCTGAAATTTTAGTATGTCATAGTAGACATCTAGCTCTTTCCGAATTGACCTTATTTGTAAAATTTGGTTAAGGATTCGATTTTCTTTAAATTTTCTAAGATGCATTTTTGTCGCTATCAGCAAAACAGAGTCTCGTCTCTGGAACTGTTTTTGATCGACCAAAATTCATTTTGGTTGATCAGAATCCGTTTTTAATAACTAAATCAACTCTTTGAATAGAGGCTAGCTTCTAGGGTGGTCGACCAAAATTTTTCAGAGCCAGAAAATAATCTTTTTAAATGTTTTTCACTGAAGTTGACTGTATTTTAACCCTTGGTACACCTCGAACACTATATTTAAGAGTAATGTCTTAAACCAAGTTGCATTTTATATTTGGCTGAGATAAGTTAGGTAATAAATTGTAATAGTATTAATATTAAATTAAGTGGAAACTTGGAATTAGGAAAAAGCTCCAATTAATCTTATGACTGTATTGTATTACAGTAGGAGCAGTTGTATGTGAGATTTTTGTGTAGACTATTTTACTAAAGCTTGAGGTACACCATTTTCAAGTAAGTGCAGTTATTTATCTACAGTATTGAGTAACTAATGGTGCAAAACTTTGTGCTGGAAATATATTTATTGTACTTTGCTTATTATACGTGCTAAGTTGATTTTATGTTGCTAAGATGTTATGTTAGCACATAGTGAAGTACTTATATAAATGCACATATATGCACTTATTAATTGATACATGTGGTGAATTGTTATGTGCACATTTAGTGATGTTTGTGATGAGTCACTAACAGAATTAGGGTAACGATGCTTGTGATGAGTCGTTATGTGCACAATGGAATTAAGGTAACAATGCTTGTGATGAGTCGTTACGTGCACATTTAGTGATACTTGTGATGAGTCACTAACGGAATTAAGGTAACAATGCTTGTGATGAATCGTTACATTCACATTTAGTGATGCCTGTGATGAATTATTATATATATACTCCAGTGATACTTGTGATGAGTCACTGTTGAGCTAGATTGGCGATGCTTGTGATGAGTCGCCCAACATGGAATAAGAAAATAAAAAAGAGTCTGAGACCTATTACTATGTATTATTGTTGGCATACTTGTTGTGCTTGTTTTTATGGCTTGGTTGTACATCGTGATTGTCGTGTTAAGTTTTATATAATTTGCCTATTTTGGAGTTTGATGTAATGTTTGTCTTGCCTCACTAAGCATTTTACTTATGCAGTTACTCCATGTTGTAGGTAAAGGAAAGAAAAAGATTGGCCAGTAATAAGCGGACCAGTCAGCGTGCAATGTACATATAGCCTGACCGTGAGAAAAATGAAAATATTTTGATAATGGCTCAAATTTTGTTATCTTGAATTTGGAAGTTGTTTTGTAAAATTATGTTGTGAACAAAAGGAGCGTTTGTGAAAAAAGATTTTTTTGTGGTTGTGTTTTTAAGTTAGAAATTTATTAACATCTCCATATTTTTGTTATATGAAATTTATGTTGTTGAAGAAAAAAAAATTTAGCTAATAGGTCTTAATCGGCCTTGTTATGAGAAAGTTTTACAAAATAATATCTTTAATCATTAGTAACATGGAGGATGTTATAGAAACTAATTTGGTTCCTTTTAGCAGAATGCCTTATATGTAGGTAAATCATAGGGAATCTCAAACGTTTCCTGAAAACCAGTTTAGTTTTCTTTTAGTAAAATGCCTTGTATGTAAGTAAATCAGAGAAAACCACAAAGGTCTCCTTATAACAAAATGTCTTGTATATAAGTAAATAAGTTTGATTTTCTGGTTACTATAGGAAACCAGATTGGTTTCCGCAAAAAACTAATTTGGTTTCCACTTGCAAACAAATTTGATTTTTTTTTCTTTATTATTCTAACATAATTTCTTTTAGATTTTTTTTATAAGTAAATATTTATTTTTCTTTCTTTTTTCCTAAATTTATTTTTTGCCTTCATTTCTAAAGATAGTACCGGTAACCATCTTAGCAAAATTGGTTTGAAACTAATTTAGTTTCTGATTTCTACTTCTTAATTAACTACTGGATTCTAACAACTATACCAAATAGTTGGAAATGATTAGGAAAAATGGTTTCTAGTTTCTAATATTAATTAGTAAATAATTTTGTGCAACCACAGTAGTAACTAGAGAAGCTCAAATAGTAGATTGAAAATGAGAAAAAGAAAAAAGAAAGAAATCAAAGGCTAAAAAGAAAAGAGTAGTAAACTTCAATGTGATTAAAAAAAAAAAAAGAATTTAAAATGAGAATATGAAAAAAGAAAAATAAATAAAGAAAAAAGAAAGATGACAATATGAATTTAAAAAGAGAAAATGAAAAATAAAAATAAATAAAGCATAGAACAAGAAAGAAGACAAGGTGAAGCTCATAGAAATTCAATAGTAGATTGAAAGTGGGGGGAAAAAAAAAACTTTAAAAACGACAAATATTACCAAAAAAAAAGGAGTAATAACGTTCAACAAAAAAAAAAATACTTTTAAAAAATGACTTTAAAAAAGAAAAAATAAACAAAAGAAATAAATAAAGGAAAATGATATAAAATAAAAAAAATAAGAATAACGAGATCTGAACCTAGGCCCAAGTTATGGGCCTATTCTTGCCTAACCATTAGACCAACCTTTGGTTGTAGTTTGTTTATATGACTTTACAATTAATAAAGCTTTTATGAGCATTAGACCGTATAAAATGGAAATAATTTTTCCTGGGCCGTACAGAAAAGTAATTACATGGGCCAAGTCGTATTTTTATCATTATTTTTAAAAAGCTCATACTCCATATTATTTTTCCAACATATATATCTCAAATGTGAGTTCTCTCGCGAGTTTGGTTTTCTTTCTAGGATAATTACAAAAAAATATCCTGAATATGATATTTTCACAATTCTAAACATATTTTTTGGCTTTTACAAAATAATATCTCTACATTTCAAACCTTTGCAAATCTATACCTACCTGTACAAATTTAATGATTTATACTAACTATTTTAAGTTATTTTCAATAGATTTTTTGTATTAGTCAGGAGAAATAACATATTCTCAAGTCAGATTCCGTGTTTGATAGAAAATTTGTTAGTTAATTTATATGCAGAAGATACAAATTTGTAGATATTTGAAATGTGAATGTATAATTTTGTATAAGTCAAAAAACACTGGTTAATTTGCAAAAATACTATACTTTTGGGTTTTTTTTGCAGATAACCCATCTTTCTATTTGTAAATAGTTTTAGTTTTAGTTTTGTATTTTATTTATTTATAGAGAATTTTAGTTTTAGTTTTGTGTTTTATTTATTTAAGGGATAATTAAATTTTATATCTCGAATTTTGATTTTTGTTTAGTTTATATATTATATTTTGGTTATTATTAATATTGACTTTTAGATTTAAAACTTGTAACAAATTGAATCTCTCTGGGTTAAATACTAATTTTGACTAGTAAATTTTCCAAAATACTCATTTAGACTTTAAATGTATATGTTTTTAAAATATAATTTAAATTTACAACTAAACAAAATTAATAACTAAAATAATACATATACTAAAAATAATTAAATTTATAAATACAAAAACCTGAATTTTTTAAATATTTATTAATTTAGTTTTATATACGTTTTAAAAGTGAACTGCAAAAAAATACCCTAAAGTTTAAGTGTTCTATAATTTAAACTCTGAAGTTTGGGCTCTGTAAAAATAATATCTTGAAATTAAGGATTTCTGAAAATTAATACCTTGGACTGATTTTTTGACCTATTTTAGTAACGAAAAAATAATAATATCTTCTATTAAAACTATATTAGACCTTATTATCTTCTTAATTTTGAGGATATTTTTGTTTTTTATCTGTTAGAGTTATTCAAAAAATTGACTCATGGTATTAATTTTCAAAAATTCTTAATATCACGATATTATTTTGTAGAATCTAAATTTTAGAGTTTAAATAACAGAACACCCAAATTTCAGGATATTTTTTCGCAATTCATCCTATGTTTTAAATATGAACTACGAAATCGATGGGCCATTCTTCCTGTTTTGCCAAGAAGGCCCAAAACCTGTTCTTGAGAAATGGAGAGTTTTCAGGCATAGCAAATCATAAATCATTTATTTGTCAAGTGGCAGCTGACTGAAACATTTTCAAAAAAAAAGACGGGGGGGGAGAGAAAAAAAACAATGGCCGTGTACTTAAAGTTATCCTTCACAATGTATCAAAATCAAAACAGAACTCACGAATAGGGGAGAATATATAGGACAAAATTGACAGTTCACTAATAAAGCTGCTGTAAAAGTTAATAAAAGAAAAGAGCATTGCCAAAGGTAAATGGGTTGCATAGATATATGTCATTTTAGGCCAAGAGATCAAAATATGTCTTCAACTCAAAAATTATAGCTAAATGAATAAATTGGATGACTACTGAAAATAAATATTAAAATTGTCCTCATCAAAAAACATCTTTTTCTATAAATTAATATCAACTTTTTTTCATTTTTCGAGGGAAATGTCTATATGTTAGTTAAGATGTTTTTAAAATAGTTTCATTTGTATTTTTTAAAACTATTACCCTCGTCAAAACCCACAATTTTCTATAAATTCATATCCATTTATTAGTTAAGAGGTTTTAAAACTATTTTTTTAATATTATAAGTTCGTGGAATTTCAAATAATGAACTGTACAGTCATTAATGGGAAATCACCCTAAGTAGTACACTTATTTTTTCCTCTTGATATATCTATTTCTATACTCGGTATATTTACATATATCCCAATTCCACTAATGTAATGTATCACTTTCAGAGTTAGACATGCTAAAGCTTATAAATGGATCTACTACGATAAAAAAGATATCTACTAAACTTAAAGAAGAAATTTAAAAAATATAATTTTCTTTTTATTATAAAAATGCGATCAATTATACTAATATTTTAAAAAGATATACCACGACTGAAAAGATATATAATAAAAATCAAGATTACAACCTGATAGTAAACAGCTTGATATACTAATAGAAAAAAATGAATGTACTACTTAATGGTGAGTTCATATTAATAGCCGTAAAGAAAAATAAAAAAAGGTAAAAAAGGAAACTCAAACTCCCTAACAAACAAATGGATATTTACCTATTAAAAAAAGGGGTCTTTAAAGTATAAATTAGTAAATGTGGTCATTTGTTACAAGTTTTAAAAAATGAACATACACCATAAATTCTCAAGGTATTTATAAAACTCTTAACTTCTTGTATAATATAGACCCAAAGTCCATAAAATTGAAAAAATCCCAAATGGGCTGAATATTTTGAAAAAATCCGGATTTATTTACTAAAGTATCATTTTTAAAGTATTAAAAAAAATACTACTTTTAAAAAAAATTTTAAATAATTTTTCTTTAAAATTAGTATTCTTCAAATATACTCGAGGTAACCAGTCAGATTACTTGGAATAACCAATCGAGATAAGGTAACTAGTCTAGTTAGCTCAGGTAACTTGGCCAGTTATCCCAAGTACCTCATTACTTCCTAAATAGTGGTACTTCTCTAAATATTTTAAAATTTTGTGTTTTAATAAATAAAATTCAATACGGGATTTTTCAAATTTTATGAAAATTTACCAAACAAAATCAAATTTCCTCTAAAAATTAAGCCAAGTACATGCCTCTTAACCTAATTTCCTCTTGAAAAACTGACTGAAGCTAATTAGTTTTTCAAAAGGAAATTAGGTCACGAGGCATGGCTAAGTAGAAGTTTTAGAGGATTGTATTACATTCATAACGAGTTTTGCAGTTTTTCCTGAACTATACTGTTTCTTATAATTTTCATCAAGGAAAGAAGCCCCATATTTGATCCATGCCATGATTTCTATGTTTCTTAAATTTATTCACTCACTCTATAGTCCTTTTTTTTTTATTAGAACACCCTTTAGTCCTTGACCAGCAGGGACTATTCCTCTTTTTAGTCTTTTTCATTTTCTCGAATTAAGTAAATCAAATCTTAAATGGATATTATCACTTTTATACATTGTATTTTGACACTTTATTTAATTTATACCTTGTGTTTTAGTTATTATCAACATTTATCACTTTTATATCTTGTATTTTGACACTTTATTTAATTTATACCTTGTGTTTTAGTTATTATCAATATTGACTCTTAGATTTAAAATATGTTATAAATTTATACTTGACACCAACATAGAGCAGTTAATTTACCAAAATGATTTAATAAACTTATTCTCGGAACAGTTTTTATATAGTTTATTTTTAATTTTATAAACCACATTTTAGTAAATTAACTGTTCTAAATTGATGTCAGGGTTTAAATTTATAACATAATTCAAATCTAAAGATCAATGTTAGTATAATTTTAACAAAGTATTAAAATACAAAGTATAGAAATGATAATATCCCAATCTTAAAAGCATATCCACTTCACTCGTCCAACAATGTGAAAATCTCAAATTCAGCATTGATTCAGCATAAATGATCTCTTTGTTTCTTGGCTGAGTAGAAAGTAATGTCATTACTGTTTAACAAATATAAACCAACATATTGTAAAAAAAACGAACCATTCAATTTTGAAAGAGAACCCGATTTTGCTTATATAACCAACCATGCAGAATTCCCTTATTCCGTTTTAGAAGTGTTCGTTCAGGGTGCGATTTGAACAATTTTTCCAACTTAGCACAAGCACATGCAGTTGATACATATTCCTAAAATGCACCTACGTTGGCGATACGATATGGTTCGGTTTCCATGATTTGGATAGTACATATTGAATGTGAGTGACACAATTGGCCAATTGAAATGATACAATTATTATATTCTTTTTTTCCGAATATCCAGCAATTAGAGCAAGGAATAACTCTCATCTCTAACCAAAATGCCGCCACGTTCTACTTCTACATCGAATAGGAGACACTTCCACGCCTTACACGTCAAATTAATGTTTCTACTTTTCAAATAAGTTAGATACAATTTCACTCCGTATACTGATATTACACTTCACTGCTTAAAAAAAAAAAAAAAAAAAAAAAAAAAAAAAAAAAAATTCATTTGTTTTGCGCAAACCTTGGAAAAGAGCTTGACACGTGTAGGAATTTTCTTATTAGACAGTTTCTAAAAAAGTTTCAAATAATAATTTCTCAAACACCCAAAAAGAAGTGTGTGCATAAGTGAGTCATACGGACAGTTAAATCCCTTCATAAATAAAATAATAATGAAATTCACATAAAAAAAAAAAAAAAAAAAACACACCTATTACTGCTGCTGTATGTGTTAGTCAATTGTTTCCAATACTACCTCATAAATATCATCCCCCAAGTCCAAACAACGCCGCTCTTCCCCCAGCAAAATTGTAATCTGATGGTAACAATAGTGACAAGTTTTAGCAAAGCCCAACAAGCAATCAAAATTTTGCCATCAGATTGATGTGTCCCAAAATTCCTAGGCCGCTGCAACTGCAAAAGGAAAGTATATGACAATCTGTTAAATCTCCAAGCTTTGATATATCGCCGAAATCAATCAAGAACCAACCGTAAAGGAAACAGTGGAAAACTATTACGGGCACGAAAACCAAATATAGATGGAAAATAAAATACCTTTGGTAGGAGCTTCCTCCTGTGGTTTCATGGCAGGGAAAAGAAGTACTTCCTGTCACCCAACAGAAATATATAGTGATGGTGAGCAACTGTAAATTGAGACATTGCTAAATGCAAGCTAAAAACTGCATGGATGGCAAGCATGGCTAACACAGGCCACATACCTTGATATTCTGGGAATCAGTAAACAACATAGCAAGACGGTCAATACCCAATCCCCAACCACCAGTTGGAGGCAACCCATACTCAAGAGCAGTACAAAATGTCTCATCCAAGGCCATAGCTTCATCATCACCTGACGCCCGATCCTGGCATTCAACCAAACTTCTTTGAGAAAAGACCACTCACAAAACAATACACAAGTAGACAACTGGAGACCAGTGAAATACCTTCAGTTGTTCAGCAAACCGTTGGCGTTGCACCACAGGATCATTCAATTCGGTGTATGCATTTGCAAGCTGATCAATTAAAGTTTAATAATGGCCGAAAACATGGTTAAAGATCCAAACTTGCAAAATAAGAAAACCAACATAAGGGAAATTGGAAATTCTGAAGTTGGCATAGCATACTTCATGCTTGTTGATGAACAATTCAAAACGTTCAGTCAAGCCAGGTTTTGATCTATGCCATTTTGCAAGAGGACTCATTATCTCCGGATGGTTAATGATGAAGGTGGGATTTACGCAAGTCTCTTCCAAGAAGTGCCCCACAAGCTGCATGTAGAAAAGGACACCAACCTCAAATCATGTACTATAAAAAGTTGATGCAAATCTTGCAAAGGCAGAGTATTGCACAAGCTTAGAAAGCATTTAACGCATGCAGAAGGCTATGAAAAATTTTCGGTACCATCAGACCAGGGATTAATTTCTTTTAATTGTCATTGTCCTAGAATTGCATAAACACAAAACCAAACACGTCACCTTGAAGGATCACATAAATCACTTCACAATTATCGACCCCCACACAACACAAAACACATAAATAGGCACAAACAGTTACGATTACAAGAAATCAACTTAGAAAATGCACAAACTATATGATTAAACAGAAATAAAATGTCCAACCAATTTAGTGAATAAAATACATTAGAAAATTTAAAAAACAAACTCGCATGTTAGACTTTAACATTCTCAGCCAGCATATCGCAACAAAAAAGCAATATTACACCCCTCTCTAAGACCACAAGGCTTTTAAGGCTTCCACCGAGAGTCCAAGGGTTGCTATTGATGAAAAAAGCCTCTGAAATTCATCAGGTTTACCACAAAGATTTAATTAAATAGGCAGGAATATATCGATACAGAATAAAAATTCTCCAAATCTCATACATAATCTCCAAGTAAAACAAACAATGCAAGGGAATCTATCTCAATATCCCAGCTCATCAGAGCCTCTATGGGAGCTCTCCATAAGAAAAGACGACATATAGATTATGACACTAGAACAGAATTTAATAATCCATAAAATTTTTTATATGCTCAGAATATGAATGTGCTCCTGTTCAAAATTAGAACACAGAAAAAAGTAGAACCTTGTCCAACAAACGAGCGGTTGTCTCAGGAGGTGCACATTTGATCTCATATCTTACGCAAGCATCCTTCAAATATTTGTTAGCTTCATCACTAGCTAGGTCTTTTGGTATATTGAGATTGGCTATCTTCTCTAATTCCTCGATCATGTCAATTCTTCTGCAATAGTTCGAACCAAAAAAATGTTATTTGGTTGTTTAACCATGTATGTCCAAGACCAGTAAATATAGTCCAAACCTGAAAGGAGGAGTGAAGTCAATCTCAATAGGATCCTTATCAAGCCCATTTGCATGATACTTAATTTTGTATCCACCAGTAAGTTCATTGACCATCCCTGTTTCAGATTAAAAGTGTTCAGCTAATAAGTTTGGACCCTTCAGGAAAACAAATCAGAAAAGGATATTACAGAAGAAGAGAAAAAAAAGGTGCTTGCAATAAGCAAAAATCCGAAGCTTACCACTCAAAAGCTTCTCTGTTATGTCCATGAGGTCATTGTAGTCTGCGAAAGCCATATAAAATTCACAGGTGGTGAATTCAGGATTATGTGTCAAATCGATACCCTCATTCCTAAACTGTTTTCCTATTTCATAAACACGTTCAAGTCCACCAACAACTAGCTCCTTAAGATAGAGTTCAGGAGCGATTCGCATGTATAGCTTCATGTTAAGATCATTGTGATGGGTAACAAATGGACGGGCTGCTGCTCCACCAGCAATCATGTTCATCATTGGTGTTTCAACCTGGGTGGAAAAATTTTAGAACAGAAAGAGTAGACAAGAATAGTAAACAACATTCATAAATACAGTTAACAAACAGACAATACAGTTAACAAACAGAAAGCATAACTAACCTCCAAGAAATCGAGATTGTCAAGAAACCTTCTAATATATGAAATGATCTTAGTCCTGGTCTTGAATATTTGTCGAACCTCGGAATTCACCATCAAATCCAGATAACGCTGGCGATATCGAGTTTCCTACCAGATATGGATATAAAAAATCAAACAACCAAAAGTGAAAAATAATAATAATAAACTAATAACAATAACAAAACAAATAAATAAATAAAGTACAAAAAAAATTGATAAAAAAAAGTGGAATACCACCATTATCAGAGAATCTTATAAAAAAATGAAAGAAAAATAAACAAATGAAAAAATAGAAGAAGAGACTCGGAAGTGGACCAGTAAACAAACAAAAAGGGAGCAAGGGAAGGGGAAAACAAAAAAATAAATAAAATAAAATAAAATTATTTTTTAAGAAAAAAATAGAGGTAAAAATTTCCCAGTTCAGAAAGCTAGTTACTTAAGATTTGGAATATTGGATTGTAATAGTATACAAGTATTACTTGCTGTAAGATTTGATATATCAGATACTGACGACAGAAAATCACGGCAATTATTTCGAGACAAAATTAGACAACATCACTACACATAAGCCAAAAAGAAGCATCATATGTTCTTATACTACAGAAACCAAAAAGGAGAGGACAACCCAACTTGTCCAAAAAAAAAAAAACAAAACAAAAAAACAAAAAAAGAGGGCAAATCGACACCTGATCTTTTAATATGTATGTTTCAGGATTCCTGGTACTTCCGGGGACCCACGCTTCAGTTTTCTGTAGATTATTAAATTAAAAAGGAAAAAGAAAAGTGAATAAGCCGCCAACCAGAAATAAATTGTTCATATCACAATTTTTGCTCACCTTCAAATTTGCATTCTCGGAACCAGAAGCCGCTTTCTGCCTTGGCATCATATGGAGACAATGAGATAAGACCAAGAACGATTTTGGAAAAATACTTAACTCCCCTCTTTTAGTTTTCCCTGAACGAAATTAAAATTAAAACTAATGAAGTCCAGTGATAAAGAGTTTAACCCAAACAGAATAGTAACTAAGATCTATTATGATATGCCCAAGTAGCATTTAATTCAAAAAACAAATGAGTGATTACTACAAAAAATGCAGAAGCTTAAGCTGATTAAGGGAATTCCTGCTTTAAAGCAATTACATGCTAGCATATTATATAGAGATAGGAGAACTTTGATAACTCATGTCAATCAATCAGTCTGGCTGGTTTTACTATAGCACATTAAAGACAACTTCTCTTAAGTCGCACCACCTGTCAGGATTCATTTAATGTCTCTCAAAGCAAACACGATTAAGAAGGTTGACAGAGAAGATTGAACCTTTCCTCTTCTTGAATATAACTCGGAGCGAATGCACAAGTGGCAACTTGTAATTAATAAAAACTAGTTAAAGAACCACTTGTTAAGGTCATTGTAGCTTTTGACCACAAATGTTATGATGGAGATGAGAAAAGATAGACAAATAGAGAGAGAAACGGTAAAATAGCAAAAGAACTAGTAGAATAGCAATAGATAAGCAAGATAGATAAAAAATTAGATAGATAAGAGGGAGCGAATAGAATCAAATGAGAGAATTAGAGAGAATAAGACAAAAATAGATGAACGGGTAGAAGAGCAATAGAGAATCAAGATAAGAATCCAGAGAGAATTAGATTCATAAGAAGTGAAAACTCAATAGTCATTCATTAATCCATCATAGTTTGAAAAGCAATTACATAGCTAAGCCAATTTATAGATGGACAATTGGACTCAATTAAGAAAGTAAACACATTCTATAAACTAACAGAAACAGGAAACTTAAATCTTAATTATATCACACCTAATAATAAATCTAAATAATTCTAAATAATAACAATATTATAATTTCCTAAATATAATAATTCCTATATATCATATTCCGTGTCTACATCATGTTAGATAAGCATGACTCATTATGGGGATATTTCATACCAGATCGTACTTTCAGGTTGTCAGGTTGACTCTAACCTAGTCTCTTGGTCATGTTTACTTTGGTTTCTTTATATATCTATTTACTTGATAGATCTCTTTCATACCTTGAACAAAAATGCACCTAACAAAAATAAAAATAAAAAAAAGTAGACAAAAAGAATGAAAATAATATATTTAGTGATTTCTATTTGCATATCCTACCAAATCAAATTAAACCACTTTGATGTCCACACGGTCAAGCTAAAAATTAGGAGGACATCCCATTTTACTTGTGAAAATATTTTACACCAATAGTTAGCAGGAAACAGTAGGCATCACAGACCTGGAAAACCCGTGACACCAACAATATCACCACGTTTAACACTAGAATGGAACTTAGAGAATTCAGCCTCATCCATGTCTGACTTGCTGCAAAAAAAATCGGGAATGAAAAAAAGGGAGTTATCAACTACTCAAATATTGCATGGCAAAGGAGAAGAAAGTGATGAAACAACTAGAGAAAGGATATAAAAAAGAAAACATCTCATTCAAAATCAACTTAAAAGAAATTTTGCAACATCTAAATAATAATTAGGAGGGATTTTTCTTGACCAAGGGCAGTCAATGATATCTTAGTCACTGTATTTTTATTTCACAACATGCACAATCTCAACTTAGCGAAACTACAATATCAGTCCAATATCTGATATTTTCAAAATTAAATGTAACTCGTAAATAGACAGAATAAAAATTGAAAACTAATTGATGTGATTTACAGAGTCATAACAGTATGGCTGTAATGTTAATTGATTATAAACATTAGATAAATACCCTCATAACTCCATAACTTATGGTGTGTGGAATGCTGAATAAAAAATCAAGTAACTAAAGAACATAATATTCCAAAGATATATCATCAACTGAGGAAAAAGATTGAAGTAAAAGGAATATGGTACGACCATAAAATTCTGAAAAATAAGAAAGGAAAATGATCCACACCTGGCATCAGCCATAACTTGGACCTTAGCACCCCCACCATGTAAATCATAAAAAAAGAGTTTGGAGGAGGACGATCTTTTGCTCATAATTCGACCTTGCATATAATAAAAATTCTAATGAACAGAACAAAATGGTTAAAATAAGAACACCAATGTACAAAGACATCCCAAAATTTGCATACCAGCTAAGGAGAGAGAGACATCCTCCTGATGCTCCCCATTGCTTAAGCCTCCGTATGTCTCTATGTATTCAGGGATAGACAATGAGACAAAGAATTTATGAGGATATGGATTTTGACCTTCTGTCTTCTGAGACGCTAGGTATTTAAGCCTGTTTTCAAAATATTGCTGCAGCAGAAAAAAAATAATAATAAGATTTACAGAAAAATTAATCATTCCATATGAATCTTCTACAGAAGGCGACTATGTTTATACCGTTGGATCCATGTCTTCATCATCAGCGGTTGCAGACTTCTTGGCGTGGGAGCTAGCTGTCGCAGCAGCCTAGCAGATGTAAACAATTTTTTTATATCATAAGATTTAACCATGAAAAAGTAAGTTATCAACAAAACAAACACTTCAGGATTGCAGCAAATCTTGAGACGGCGAGAAAAAATGATATACAAAATCAAATACATTAAATCCACCCTGCAATTTTACATCTACAACTTCATAAATCAAACCATACAGTAGACACAAAGCTCCTAGTTTATTTAATAACTTGGGTCTTTCATTATCTCAGTGCAGAAGAAAAACCCACGACTAAAATACTTTAATACTAGCATCTTCACAAGCAAGACCGTCTAATTCTTAAGAGTAAAGCTTAAAAGATTATAATTGACGTGAGATAGCCAATCCTATTTAAATCCATACACACATAACTTTCAAGGGGAATTAACTACAAAAAGAACAAAGAACACATGAATAAACAATCAAGCAAGAAAAACACACTCCCATATCCATAGTTTTTCAAAATTCTCCATTTTCACTGCCATTTCTCTCTGACTAAAATGAGAGTACCTGCTTGGCCTTCTCCTCTTCTTTTCGCCGCCTCTCTTCTTCCTTCTGCTTATTCTTCAACTCCTTCTTGCGTGCACTGTAAGCAACACCAAACCAAAACAATTCAAGGTTCAGAAAAAGAAAAACAAAAAAAAAAATTGTAATATCAAGAGCCTAAAACCCTAAACCCCACTTGGGTTCCCAAAATGGGAAATGCTTTAAGCAAAGCGACAACCCCACTATAAAAAGAGAAACATTTTCCGTTTCGTTTTCTCGGCAACCAAACAGAAAAAGAAGCATTTTTTTCAGTGATAGGGGAACTTACTTCTTGCTGATAGTTTCAGAGGAGGGAGAATCCACAGACAAATCGGAGACAGATTTGGTCGCTTGATCAACTGAGTCCGCCATTGACGATCAGATTTGAGAAGAGAGTGAGAGAGACGGCGTGATTATATATGGCTGAGAAGGAGTTTCGGTGAAATGTGAGGAGTGAGAGCTTGGCCTGGGAAAGAGCTGTAGCGTAAAATTGAGCTAGGGTTTCACAAAGCATATACAATTTTCCTTTTTTTCCTTTTTGTTTTGTTTTTTTTTTTTTTTTTTTAAGCAAAAACGAATTTTGGGTTGTGGTAATTGGCCGGGTCCGAAATTTAAATCGGGGCGGGTCATTGAGAAAAAGGACGTGGATAGGACTATTTCACCTTTTCTGGACACTTCTAGGACTATCTCCAATAATAAGTTTTGTACAACCAGAAATTAGGACTCACACAGGTTAAAAGACTGAAATGCCCTAATTAAACCGTCAGCTAACACCATTGAAACCCTTAATTGGCATGACTACATCCCACAAACTTTCCTATAAAACTCATTTCTTTCCACTTGATCTCAGCAAAGGTCAAGTTTTATTTGACCTCAGAAAATGTCAAGATCTATTTGATCTAAGGTCAAGTATTTATTGACTTAGGGTCAAGTGGATCTTGATTTTTAATTATATGAAGTCAGGAATCATTTACATGATTGGAAGTCAAGTTGTACTTAATATTAGGTCAAGTAAAACTTAACATGTTTACTTGATCAGTTCATTTGGTTGATTTAACTTAATATTTATTTATTTTTTTTCATTTTTCAATCGGGATTGTAATTTATTTGTTATTAAGTATGCAAAGTTTCTTATGTTCGACTATGAAACTGACCTTAAACTCAAAAATTGTAACATTCCCCTGATTCCACACACGTACGTAAGGATATTATATAATTATTTAGTGAAATCAAGAGACGCTACTCTACTTATAACTAATAAAATAATGAAAATTTAAAACTTTTAAACTTTCTAGAAGAAAAAAAGGAAATTCCACTCATAATTATACATAGTCTAATTCATACGTATATACGTACTCACGAAGCGGACCTCTCATAAAAATATATATATAATATGTACACACTCAAAATAGGTACAAAATTCTCAGTCAGGAAACCACAGCGTCAAAATACTCATATACACAAGCCGCGGTCAGAAAGTCGGCACTCCTCCTCTAATTCACATAGCATCAGTACTCTCTGCAATGTAAGAATATTTGTGAGTATAACACTCAGTAAGTAACGTGCAAATGCAGAGTGCACATGACAGAGAACAGATAATCATATGATTGGGATCCCTGTGTATATTGTATTGCCTGACAAGATCGTGAATCGTATACTGAGCCACTCAGAGAACATATAACATATCATGAGCTGTATGGAGGTCTTGAGCTCCAGAGGATCCCCTCTGTGTACAGTAGAGGTCCACCCCATACTGCCGTCAGAGTGTTCCCGAAGGAACCGTAGTATTCCCAAAGGAACAAGAGTGTGTCCCCAAAAGAACCATATCACATATTTGGGCGCTGGCCCACCACACCCTATTCACCAATACTCGTCAGACAATATAAATATACCACATGTTCATATCTCTTGCAAAGTATAATGACAGATCTGTATTCACAAATCCCATTTCCACATGTTTCACAGATTCACAGAAACAAAGAATTTCTTACATTACAGGTGTGACGTTACTTACCTCGATTTTGAGCTCTTTATGTATTTTCTTGTGAAATGCACTTCGCTTTAGATACAGCTGACGTGTTCCTAATTTTGATGATAAAAGATATATATATATATATTTGTCATTATGCAAATGATGTTATAAAAATTATTATTTCAGACGTATCTAAAGAAAATGCAATAATGAAATGTTTTTGTCTTAAAACAAATCACAATATCAAATGGTCATAAGAAGTAAAACAATCAAAACTTGACCTATAATTTCCCTTTTTTTTTATTTATTGAAGCAATCTATAATTTTACAAATATTCCCTCTTGCTAGACAATTCTAAAATTCTTAACTAATGACAGTAAATATGGACATAAACACATAATTGCCAATGAAACAATAACAGATAATTAAATTCTTCTACCTAACAATATTTCAACTATATCTATATTAAAGTAATTATAGATATATAACAACCAAAGATAAAACCATTACCTGTAGCAGAAAGATTCACCAAACTAATTAATAATTTTTTTTTGAAACACCCACCTTCTTTCCACGAGCATGTATATAAATATATTGTATACATATGATTATAATCTCACTTAAGTGCAATTAATTCGATATCTCATAGTACCTCTCAAATACTAATTTCAACCGTACTAACAATTAGCTAATTATACATGCCTTTCAAGTTATGATAGGACACACTCAATAATTATATAATAATAAAAACGAACAACTATCATGTCCAATTGACACTTTGTTCTAATAAATAATAAAATTACCTTTTAAGTTAGTAGTGCACTAGTACAACTATCACGTTCACTTAATTTACCAACAAAGATTGGCTTTACACACTACTGAACAAGTTTAAAGGAGAGAACAAATATGTATGATGAAATAATAGAGAGCAGAATCGTGTATGTGGTGAAGAAAAGAGAAAGAGTCTTTATTGATATTATAAGCACCGTTGCCGACATTGTAAAGTCGGTAACCCTCTTTTTTTTTTTTAATACTAATATACGTAAATATTTGAAAAAAATACAAATATTGGAATCTTACAATAATTAAACTATACATGTAAAATGTGAGAAGACATACAAATAAATGAATTCATGAGCCATAAAGAAACTTGTAATGTTATAAAGCAAAACAATTAGTAACTATAATCAAGTATTTCTTATAAAGGTAAAATATTAAATACTTATTTTAGAATAAAATATTGATTGATTTTATACACGTCAGACTTGTACCAAGAGCTAGTTCTAAGCATTTCACTGCAAAATATCTTAAAACAAAATAAAGGTTAATAATCGTAATAATTTAAAATCAAAACTTAAAATAGTATGTAGACATGACAACAATATAATTAAAAATATTATGTAATCACGTTATTATTGACTTTTTAATTATGTGAGGAATTGGGTGTCATTAGGAAATTCGAGATATCACAACCCTCCCCTCTTAATAAAAATTTCGTCCTCAAAATTTGCTTACAGAACAACTCTAGATGTTGATTCTTCATTTCGTTTTCCCGTTCTCATGTTGCCTCCTCTACAGAATGGCTTTGCCATAGGACTTTTACCAAAGGAATCTTTTTATTTCTTAGTTCCTTCACCTTTATGTCGAAAATCTGAATAGGACGTTCTTCGTAGCTTAATTCTGGATCCAGTTCAAATGACTCCTTACTAAGGACATGGGATGGATCTGATACATATTTTCTCAGTATAGAAACATGGAAGACGTTGTGCACACCTGATAACTCTGGGGGTAGGACAAGCTTATAAGCGACATTCCCAACTTTTTCGAGGATCTCATATGGACCAATAAATCTCGGGCTCAACTTTCCTTTCTTCCCAAATCTCATTACACCTTTCACAGCGGCAACTTTGAGAAATACCTTATCACCAACAGAAAAGTGTAAGGATCGACGTTCTGGGTCTGCATAAAACTTCTGCCTATTTTGAGCTGCTATCATACGTTTTCTGATCTTTTCTACTGCCTCAGCTGTATCTCTAACAGTATCAGGACCTAAATATCGTCGTTCTCCAACTTCATCCCAGTGAACTGGAGATCTGCATTTTCTGCCATATAACATCTCATAAGGTGCAACACCAATCCTAGCTTGAAAGCTATTATTGTAGGAGAACTCAATCAGTGGTAAGTAGTTATTCCACGACCCTTGGAAGTCCATAACACAAACTCTAATCATATCTTCCAAGATTTGAATAGTCCTCTCAGCTTGACCATTTGTCTGAGGATGGAATGTAGTACTAAATTTTAATTTAGTTCCCAAAGCTCGCTGTACACTAAATCTGGCATCTCTATCTGAGATTATAGAAACTGGAATTCTATGAAGTCTAACAATCTCCTTAATGTACAATGTTGCAAGCTTATCCATGGAATAGGTCAAAGAAATCGGAATAAAGTGAGCTACCTTAGTGTGTCTATCGACTATAACCCATACCGCGTCTTGACGAGATATTGTCTTTAGTAACCCAACTACAAAATCCATAGCGATCTCCTCCCATTTCCACTCAGGTAATGGGAGTGGTGGTAGCTCTCCTGCCGGTCTCTTGTACTCAGCCTTAATCTGTTCACATGTTAAGCAACGTTCTACAAACTTGAAAATATCCTTTTTCATTCCTGCCCATCAGTAAAGAATCTTCAGATCATTGTATATTTTAGTAGTACCTGGATGGACTGAATATGGAGTATTGTGTGCTTCTACTAGAATTTTTTTGTTGATACTTCTGTCATCTGGTACACAAAGTCTACCTTAGAATTTGATTACTCCTTCAGTAGAAATAGTGAAATCTGGCTTTTTCTCCGACTCTACTAATTCTTTGTATCCAATTAACTCTAGATCTTCCTTCTGGCCTTGTATAATTCTGTCTAATAAGGTAGATTGTAAAGTCATAGCAGATAATTTTCTAATAATTAGCTCGATACCAGATCTGCATAAATCTTTCCACAAAGGTTTCTTTAACTCGTATAAAGCTGTCAGATTTCCAAACTATTTTCTACTGAGTGCATCCGCCACAATATTGGTTTTTCCTGGATGATAACTGATATCGCAATCATAGTCTTTTACTAACTCTAGCCAACGTCTTTGTCTCATGTTCAGTTCTTTCTGAGTGAACAAATACTTCAAACTTTTGTGATCGGTAAAAATTTCATAATGAACTCCATACAGATAATGTCGCCAAATCTTCAATGAGAATACTATTTTTGCAAGTTCTAAATCATGAGTAAGATAGTTACGCTCATAATCCTTTAGCTGTCTTGAAGCATAAGCGATAACCTTCCCATTTTGCATGAGAACACATCCGAGACCTTGTTTCGACGCATCACTATAAATAACAAAACCCTCTGTACCTAAAGGTATAGTCTGGACTGATGCTGAAATTAATCTCTGCTTCAATTCCTGAAAACTCTTTTCACACTCATCAGTCCATATGAACTTGTTGCTCTTCCTGGTCAATTGTATAAGTGGCATGGCAATTTTAGAGAATCTCTCAACAAACCTTCTGTAATAACCTGCCAAACCCAGAAAACTTCTGATCTCTGTAACAGTGGTAGGTCTAGACCAATTATTAACTGCCTCAACCTTGGCTGGGTCAACAGAAATCCCATCTTGAGAAATAACGTGACCAAGAAATGACACTTTTGCTAACCAGAACTCACATTTCTTGAATTTAGCATAACTCTTTCTCCTTTAATATCTGAAGGGTGATTCTCAAATGCTCTTTATGCTCCTCTCTAGACCATGAGTACACCAAAATGTCATCAATGAACACAATAATAAACTTGTCTAGGAATTCTTTGAATATCTTGTTCATTAAATCCATAAATGTTGCTGGAGCATTGGTCAAACCAAACAGCATTACTAGAAACTCATAATGATTATATCGAGTTCTAAAGGCAGTCTTCGAAATATCTTCCTCTCTGACTCTCAACTGATGGTAACCAGACCTCAAATCAATCTTTGAAAACACAGAAGCACCCTATAGTTGATCAAACAAATCATCGATGCGAGGTAGCAGATACTTATTTTTAATAGTCACTTTGTTAATTTCTCTATAGTCAATACACAATCGCATAGTGCCGTCTTTCTTTTTCACAAACAAAACTGGCGCACCCCATAGTGAAAAGCTGGGATGTACAAATCCCTTGTCTAGCAATTCCTATAACTGAGTCTTTAACTCCTTTAACTCTGCTGGCGTCATCCTGTAAGGTGTCTTAGAAATAGGTGCAGTACCTGGTACCAAATCAATAGCAAAGTCTATTTCTCTTACAGGTGGCAAACCTGGCAAATCTTCTTGAAACACATCCAAGAAATCTTGCACAATTAACACATCTTCTGGTCTTGACTTCTGCTCAACATATGTATCAACAATACTAGCCAAATATCCTGTACAACCTTTTTCTAACAATTTCTGAGCTTTCATAGCTGATATCAAAGGAAACTTGACTTTACTTTGAGTACCTACAAGTATAAATTGATCAGCATCTGGAGGATAAAATGTCATAATATTCTTTTTATAATCAATCTTAGCATAATACTTTAATAGCCAATCTATACCCAAAATAATCTCATAATCATTCATATCAAGCACAATCAGGTCTGCAAATAATTCTCTATCATCCACTACAATAGGACAAGCTCTCAAATTTTTGTCTGAATACGTAACCTCACCAGAAAAAAGTGTGGCACCAAATAGAGTACTCATCTGATCTACAGGACGATCCAATCTCCTCACAAATGTTAATGATGCATGTGAATATGTAGATCCTGAATCTATTAATGCATGAGTTATGATGCCATAAATAAATATCTCACCTGTGAGAACAGATGGGTCTACATCAGTCTCGTCTCTAACATCTGTCTCAGCCATAGCATACAGCCTTCCACCAGATTTCTTCTGATCATTTTTATTTCAGGAGAGTTCTTAATAAAATGACCACTTTTACCACATTCGTAGCATAATCCTACGCCCTTACGACACTCTCCAGAATGATTCTTTCTACATGATGGACAAGGTGGTATAGTAGTAGTGGTGGTCCCCTGATCAGTCCTGGGGCACTTACCCTGATCAGGTCTGGTCTGCTGAGCTGGAAACCCCTTCCTTTTTATGTCCTGAGGACGTTGAATCTGAGTTTGTCCACCTCTGTTTCCCTGAAAATCAGGTCTAAAACCCCTTTGCATTTCTCTAGCCAGTCTTTCTCTCCTAATCTTTTTCTCGTCCAAAACATCTTTCTCTGCTTGCTCAGTATCTAATGCCCTATCTACAATTTGAGCAAATGGTACACCTCAAATTCTACCTGATTTCAAATCCTTGACAATAGTCTTCCTCAGGCCTTGCATAAACTGATCTACCTTAAGCTCATTAGTGGCAACCATGTGAGGTGCATATCGTGATAATTCATCAAACTTCTGGATATATTCGGCAACAGACATCTCTTCTTGTTTTAGATTGGCAAACTCTACCCTTCTGCTAGCTCTCATAGCGTCTGTAAAATACTTTCCGTAAAACAACTCCCTAAACCTCTCCCAAGTCATAGTAGTAACATCATGAATAGTGCTCATAGTATCCTACCAGTATTCAGCATGATGTCTCAGCATAAAACTAGTACAAGAACTTTATCTGCATCAGGAACCTTGGCATAAGTAAGCATACGCTCAGTGATTCTAATCCATTGCTCTGCCTGAATTGGATCAACCCCGCAATCAAAGATTGGAGGCTGGAGTTTCCTAAATCTCTTCCCAGCACTCTCACTAGTATCCTGTCTCTGCTGGGATGGCTGTAGTGGAGGGTTAGGTTGATGTTCTTATCTCATACGTTGCTCTAAAATATTTTGTATTAAATAAGCCAACTGTTCAACCGGATTAACACTCTGTGAAGAAAATGTACCCCTGTAGATATTATCTTGACCCCGAGTAGTCACCATACTGATATCCTGACACCCAGTATCTATAGTTCCAATTATAGCCAATAATAATCATCACCAGAATATGAATGCACACGATATAAAATAAATAAATAAAATTTATAACAGGTATCAAAATGCATATCAAATACTTACAGAGGAGTGAGGCTTCCTTTTCTTCCCGACGTGTGTATATAAACGGTCTTCAGAATTATTTAAAACATAAGCTCTGATACCAAACTGTAACATCCCCCGATTCCACACATGTACGTAAGGATATTATATAATTATTTAGTGAAATCGGGAGACGCTACTCTACTTAGAACTAATAAAATAACGAAAATTTAAAACTTTTAAACTTTCTGGAAGAAAAAAAGAAAATTCTACTCATAATTATACGTAGTCTAATTCATACGTATATACATACTTACGAAGTGGACCTCTCATAAAAATATATATATAATATACACACACTCAAAATAGATACAAAATTCTCAGTCAGGAAACCACAGCGTTAAAATGCTCATATACACAAGCCGCAGTCAGAAAGTCAGCGCTCCTCCTCTAACTCACATAGTATCAGTACCCTCTGCAATATAAGAATATTTATGAGTATAAAACTCAGTAAGTAACATGCAAATGCAGAGTGCACATGACAGAGAAGAGATAATCATATGATTGGGATCCCTGTGTATATTGTATTGCCTGACAAGATCGTGAATCGTATACTGAGCCACTCAGAGAACATATGACATATCATGAGCTGTATGGAGGTCTTGAGCCCAAGAGAATCCCCTCTGTGTACAGTAGAGGTCCACCTCATATCGCAGACAGAGTGTTCCCGAAGGAACCGTAGTATTCCCGAAAGAACCAGAGTGTGCCCTCGAAGGAACCATATCACATATTTGGGTGCTGGCCTGCCACACCCTATTCACCAATACTCGTCAGACAATATAAATACACCACATATTCATGTCTCTTGCAAAGCAGAATGACAGATACGTATTCACAAATCCCATTTCCACATGTTTCACAGATTCACAGAAACAAAGAATTTCTTACATTGCAGGTGTGACGTTACTTACCTCGATTTTGAGCTCTTTATGTATTTTCTTGTGAAATGCTCTTCGCTTTAGATATAGCTGATGTGTTTCTAATTTTGATGATAAAAGATATATATATATTTTTGTCATTATGCAAGTAATGTTATAAAAATTGTTATTTCAGACGTATCTAAAGAAAATGCAATAATGAAATATTTTTGTCTTAAAACAAATCATAATATCAAATGGTCATAAGAAGTAAAACAATCAAAACTTGACCTATAATTTCCCTTTTTTTTTTTATTAATTGAAGCAATCTATAATTTTACAAATATTTCCTCTTGCTGGACAATTCTAAAATTTTTAACTAATGACAGTAAATATGGACATAAACACATAATTGCCAATGAAACAATAACAGATAATTAAATTCTTCTACCTAACAATATTTCAACTAT
>JXTC01000066.1:929014-1057315 GCA_002914845.1 Trema orientale
GTAACTATAATCAAGTATTTCTTATAAAGGTAAAATATTAAATACTTATTTTAGAATAAAATATTGATTGATTTTATACACGTCAGACTTGTACCGAGAGCTGGTTATGAGCATTTCACTGTAAAATATCTTAAAACATAATAAAGGTTAATAATCGTAATAATTTAAAATCAAAACTTAAAATAGTATGTAGATATGACAACAACATAATTAAAAATGCTATGTAATCACGTTATTATTGGCTTTTTAATTATGTAAAGAATGGGGTGTCATTAAGAAATTCGAGATATCACACATTCGTTCACGCAAGTTAGTATTTAAGCTCTTCGATTGATTCTTCTCATTTAAAGAAATACAGAAAGTCCCAAAATAGCAAAAAACAGGTTAACCAAAAATAAAAAAGAGTCGACAAAATCTTTAGCTACGACGTCGGTGGAAAAGACAAGAAAGTTGCCATCTAAGTTTCCATTGTCAAAGAAGAAGAACCCATCTAAGTCCCCGTTGGCGAAGAAGGACGAGAAAGTCGCCCATCTAAGTCCTTATTTGTACTTTTGTTGCCAATTATTTCAAGTCAAGTAGTTTTTGCTCTAGGTCAATTATTACTTGACCAGTACATGACTTGGGGCCAAATAAGTAGTCCTTGACCCCACATCAAGTAGTTTTTGACCCCAATTCAAGTAATTCTTACTCTGATGGCACGTTTACTATGCCGTAATCGTAATCGGAATAAATAAAAAAGGAAATGAATGAGAATAAAATAGAAGGATACGAGAATTATTATTTTGTATTATATTGTTTACTTAAAGCTAATATGAAATAGAATCATATTCATTAGAATACTATTCATTTCTTTACTTAATACAGGAAAAGTAATGAAAATGCATTATATTTACTAAACTGTCCTTTTAAATGTATGTATGTTTTAAAGTAGATAGATTTTTTGGGGTAAAATTATATTTTACAATTTTAATAATTTAAAAAGAGGAAATGAGTGTTTACGGGTAATTACATTCTTTAGAGTTTTGGTGGGGAAAGCATTTCCATTCTTTTCCCCTAAATTTGTGTGAGCCCCACACATTTCTCTATTTTTTATATTTTAGTAAATATTTAAATAGAAACCATTACCCATAATATTATTCTCATTACTCTTTAGTAAACATGTCATGAGGTCATAAATTATTTGACCATGTGGTCAAGGACTACTTGACTTGGGCTCAAAGACTACTTGACCTGCGATGTTTGGATCAACATTACGAAGAAGATAAAAAGTTCAGCGAGAAAATATGAATATTTTAGCACAATAATTTTCAGATCACTATTATAGACCTCCTTCAAAACGTTGATCAGTCATTATCAAACAATATCAATGCTTTCATTAAATAAAATACATATTTTACATTACCCTTAAATATCAAAGCTTTCCAATAGCTAACGAACAAGCATCGATGTTTTTGCGCTTTTATAAAGCTTTAATCTGGACGAAAAATAACACAAAGAGAGAGAGAAAGAATACTGCAACAATGGAAGAAATGAAGTAAAATGACGTCGAGGAAAGATAAGAAAAAAATGGCAAGAAGGGCAATTTTAGAATTTTTTTTTTTTCTCTCCATTAAGTCATACCAAAGTTAAAAAGTTGGTCCTATCCATGTCCAAAAAAGTTGTAAACTCTTAAAATGTCAACTAGGGGGCCAAACTAGTCATATCCCTGCCCTTTTCTTAAAATGGATTGGCTTTTGACCTTTTGGGAAAAATACATGAAAACTCTTTTTTTTTTTTTTTTTTTTGTGGGAGAGGAAATTAGAGTGTGTGTCATTTTTTTTACATTTTGTTTTAATAAATGTCCATTTTTCTCTTTTATAGCTAAATAACTAAGTATATGTGTAGTTACACTTTGTATATCTATTAATCTACCAAATTAAATTTATGTATTAAGTATATTAGTATTTATACTACATACTTTGTATATACAATGATATACTAATCATTTTACTATAATATTTGAAAGACAGATATTTACTTAAAATAAGCTTGAAGTTCGGTTGTTTTGTTATATGACGCCTTGTTATAAGCATATTTGAATAGATATCTATTTTTTTTTTAATTTTTTTCATATTCATACCCTGTTTTTGGATGAAAGTATACTATATATATAAATATAAACCATTCATAATTTTATATACGAATCGTATGTATACCTAAAAACAGGTAAACAAAAAATCATATTAATAGAATTGGTAATTCATATAATTGTATCATGTTCAGGTTAACACAATTACGACACGATATGATAAGACCCTAACTCAAATACAACACGATTAATGAACATATTAAAAACCTAAATCCGAATACAATATGATTGATACATGTGTAAAATGATATCACACATTTAATCCATTTAATAAATGTGTTATGTATCCAATTATGATTCATTTGACATGATTACCTATGTTTAAAATGATTATACACTAATTAATTAAAGAAAATACATGTAAATATGTTTAAAATTAATCAAACTAACGTTTAAAACCTTAAAATGTCAACATACATATGATACGTTTAATTAGGCGTGTTACATGGGTCATTTTCGGGTTAAGAGCGCACCCGAAGCGCATCTGTTTATTATATGTGTTATATGTGTTGACTCAAAATTGACACGAAAATTAAATGTGTCACTCAAACCCATTTATTTCTTATTGATTTTAAGTAGTATTGTTGTACCGTGTAGAAAATTATCAGCCTTATATAATGACAAAATAAAAATTTGTATGTATTCAAGTATTAGGCCATCACTATTCCAAAGTTCTTTTGGAAATGGATCATATGAGAATTTGGGCCAAGATGATTTGTTTAGATAAATTATAGTCGGTATCCATTTTTCACGTTTTATTTTGATAATATCCATTTTTTTTCCTTTCTTCTTATAACTAAATAACCGAATATATCTTTATATTTGATATAGTTATTGATATATACTAGTTTTAGTTTATATATTTGGTAAATCAGAATTTAAGCTTTATATATCAAGTAATATGCCAGTCATTTTTTCCACAATATTTGGAAAATGAACATCTATTTAGAATAGGCATGTACTTCGATCATTTTGCTAACAGCCCCACTTTTTTTATGACTAGTTTTCAGAACTGAATATTGTGAGCAATGCCCCATAAAATATTCAAGGAAATTAGGCTCAGTAGCATTTCCAATTCCAAGGGTTAAGGTTTTAACTTTTTTTTTTTTTTTTTAAAAAGCAGCTTTTATTGTAAAGTTCTTTATTTGTCCCAAAATTTCTCTATTGAGAATTATTTATCACGTGTTGAGTTTTGTGAACTTACTGGTTGAGGATTTTTTTTTTCGGACTAATCGGTTAACGTTTGGCAATTGACTTGTTGACTTTTGTTGTTAATTAAGTGTTTGAAGTTTAAAACCATAACACCACAACAAAGGTTTTCTTCTTCTTCTTTTTTTTCTTGGTAAAAAGCCGCTATATTTTAAAAATGTATTTATTATTAAAACGATAAAAGCTATTAAAGATTTATAGACATTTAAAATTTCATTCTTTAAAAAATTAATAAGGGGTGTGATCAATATTATTACCAATTACAATTAGCAACATACACGACGAGAATTAAACGCTAATAATATGAGTGCATATAATAGGAGTTTTTACAAAAAATACTTTTAAAAATTTGTTATAAAAATACATGTATGTTAAAAATTCGTAAATTTATTTATTAATGTATAAGAAAATTAATTTTAAAAAAATACGCGTATAAAAATAAGCTAATAAAAGTATAATGTTTCGGTAAAATAGTACATATGTCACCTAATTTAATGTGATTATTCATAATTTTTACATACTATTTATAGAAAATTGATTTCATACTAAATAAATTGAAATAAATCAGAAATTCATTATAAATAAAAACAAAAAAAAAATCCTCTGGAATAAAAATAAATTGAATTTCAAAGAAAAATGAAATTGGGAAAATTATAATAATACGTTTTCAGTGAAAAGTATGAGTGCGATAAAAATAAATAATTCGGCTATATTACATTATACATGTACAATATGGGTGTAACACGTAAAATTGCTAATTAGTTAGCAATAAAGTTAAATAGGTGAGTGTGACCAATATCAGAAATTTTTTACTTTTATTTTTTTTTTTAATTTTTCCCGTTTTTAACAATCAATAATTTTTAGTGAAATGAAATCACACTAGACAGAGAGCCATTGAATCGTATGGACAATTTAAGGGTACGCACAAACCTATACTTACGGGCAATTGCTAACTGAAAGAGGACTGTGGCACTTAAACTCCATGTCTTATGGTTGCGTAATATTGTGAGTCTCACTATAGAAAGTTAAAATTGACCAATTAAGTAATGAGAACACTTGACATAGTTTTAAGAGATTGCACATTTATCATCTTATTATTTTCCGAAGGTTTCTTTTTGTGAAATTCATAGAGTTGGATACAATAAGCTTCCCAGATGAAGAACTCAAATTCCCCTTGGAATATCCACCAAACAAGGTTCCCTTTATGCATTTTCTACCAATTTGTGTCCATTCAAAAACTAATCAAAGTAAGAGCAAAAGAAAAGTCCCCTAACTTCAATATGTGCTACATTTCCATCTTCACCTGACGAGTGGTATAAGTAAATACTCGGCATAAAAGAGCTGCGATGAAAAGAACAAGACAAGTGAACAAGCAATTCAGTAATCTTGAAACTTCGAGGGAAAAAATCATCTCAGATTTACAGCAAAAGTCCGGTCACTTAACGACAATAAAATGTAAGATGACTGCGAGCTACAAGTCATGCTCGTGCAGCTTTTCAGTGTCAAACTGTAAGTACCCCTTGGTGTAGGAAAGTCCTATTATCTGGGAATCAAAACTTTCTCAAAAGTTGACTCAAGCCTGTTCGGATAAATTTGGAATGTGTCTGGTGGCTCTAAAACTATCGACATCATGTTTAATCTCATTTTGAGGGCTTTGACAAAAACTAAGCAATCAAACAAAATAATATTATGAGAATTGTCGGTGTACATATTGTTGATATTTCATATTTCTCAAGTGTCTATTTAGAGAAAAGGAGATATCTTATCATGTAAAGGGGGGAAAAAAAAACACGTCGCAATTTTCGGGCTCAAACTAATTACAATTCGAGCCTATGTCCTAATCCAAATTGTTTAGATTTCATATTTCTCGAGTATCTATTTAGTAGGGAAAATATATCGAAACATAAAGCATTTTTCAGTGTTGTAAGAGACCTAAGTTACATTTGAGCCAGGCCAAAAGAGGGGGATGCCAAGAGTGAGGCCGCCCTCTCCCAAAAGTAAACAAATAAATAAAAGAGGAAATTTTGGAACTGGGTCACATGCAACACCCAGAAGTTTTGTGAATGTGTCAAATTTTAATTTATTTACTTGCACAAACGTCCAATAAACCAGAGTAGATGGTTACCTGCCATATAAACATGTAAAAAGATGTTATTGCGGCTTTGCTGCTCAGATCAACGGACTTGGCACGATTCCATAGTATTGAAGCCAAAACAGTGTGTCCCAACACCTACCAGGACAAAATAGAGATAAATCAACATTCTTTAACACATTGTTGAGCATCTCAGCATTGTATCGTTGTCAGTAAACTCAGAATAAAAGAGAATCTCGAACATTACCGTAGCCACTTTGCTCCATAGGAAGCCAGATGACGCTCCCACTAAAAGAGCAACAGTATAAGCAATTTCAAGTAGTGAAATGCAAATCCAGAATACCTGCACAAAAGAAGATTTAGGCACAGGTAATGGAAAAAATTGCTAAAGAGCATTTACGGAACATGTTAATATTTTAAACTAACCCGCTTCTGACCCAAGCGCACTGTAAATGATCGGATGCCATATATCCTGTCTCCATCAATATCAGGTATATCCTATACACAATTCAGCCAAGTCCGAAAAATGAATACTTCAATTTTGTCAAAGTTGCATGTGCCCAAAGAAAAGCAGAAACAAACATGAAGAGAAAGACACATATTAGAAGTTAGAAAAGTCTGATGGGAAGATAGCCATTACCTTAAATAATGCTATCACAACCGAGAAGAAGCTCATAAATGCCGTTGCAAAAATCACAGGCCTCGAGAAGGCAGCTGGCCTTTTAAACACATGGGTCTGCATATTGATGCATATTTCAGTACTTCAACACTGAAAATGCAATATGATCTGCAAGTATGCACATACATAGCAGACATTGTATTTGGCCTTAACACACACATAAGAGTATTAGAGTTGATTTCATAGTCTATTGAGAACACTGTAAGTAAAGACTAAAATTGCAACCATCTGATTACACTGATACTTGCATAGACATTCTTTCTTTCTCTCTTCCATTTTCATTCTATCTGTTCCTTTTCCTTTTAATTTCTTAAATATGGGTCTGCTGGACATCAAGTCAGGCATTAGGAACTATTCTAGATTCATTAATGTTTTGAATATGCTCTATCACTAATGATACATCAATATCACTACTAAGTTAAAAGGCAAAGGCCTTCAACACAAGAAAGAAGAATGTTAAGGGGTGTTAATTAGTTGGTCCTTCAGATACACCCAAACCGACCAAATTAATTCTTCTTTTTTCTATTATTATTCCGGTTTGTTTGGTCTCGGTCTTTTTTTTAAAAAAATTTTGATCATTGGTCAGTTCGTCTTTTTTTTTTTTTGGCAGCCTGTTTGTTAGTTATACCCAAGCTGACCAAATTTATTTGTTTTTTTCTTCCCAAAAATACAAATAAAAAATTGAATTGCAGTATTTTCAATTCATGGTTGGTCATGTTTTTCGGTTTGCATAATGTAGGAAACAAAAACATATGAAAGGTTTATCTTGACTAGCAAAGCAAGATAATAGAATCATTGATAGTGGAAAACATAACCTGCACGTGCAGAAAAAAGGCTAGTTGAACAATCACTGCACGGACAGCTAAGATGCACATTGCTGCAACTACAGCAAATCTCTTCCATCTCAAAAGGGGCACCTGACATGAAAGATTTTGAAAAATACCAAGTAAGAAACAAAGTCTAAATATAGGAGAAAAACAATCGACCTTAACTTTTTGATGTTACGTGACAAAAACCTAAATCCATATAATTTTTCAGAAAATCCGTTTATTAGACAGTTTTTATTTGCATATTTATATGATACTAAATCAACTCACATTGATTGAATAAGCAGTTCCCAATACAAAACTGATGAAAAGGGCCCAAAATAGGGGCCATGAACCAACGATCCATCCAAGGCCAAAACTCTGAAAAGTAATGTGATAGGTTAGAACACTTTTAGCATAACTCAGGTGCAGTGTGAAAAACTTCAAACCAAAGCACAGTTAACAAATGGGATGGTACTCTTTTTATCAATATTTTAGTATTAACTAAGAGGAAAATAAAAAGTGGTACTAGATATAGTTCTTGAATACTGTTATGTTAATTCAGATGGATAAAAATGGTCAATTTTACCTTTTCATTCACCCTTGAAGGTTCCATGCTAAAGAATTAGTTTAGACAGATAACAACTAAAGGTATAAAAATTGTAATTTTTACAATTCCATATTTATTAATTTTATCAAGTATAGGTCTTTTTTCATTGAAAAAAAAAAAACCTGATCGTCTTTCTTTTCATTAACTAAATAAGAGGCGAAAGAAGAAGATACAACTTTTTGCAAGAAAAATGCATGGACTTCAAGTCCGGAATGGCAAGTGTGATATATTTTAGACAAGATGTTTGTAAGGCAAGCTGTTTCTGATACCAGAATAGAGAAGGAAGTAACAATCGTTACACCAGTTCGAACTGTATATTCCCCTGATGCCAACGGAAGATATGGCTTGTTAACCTGTAATGAAACATAGTAGAGATCCAGAATTAGACAGTCCTCAATCTATCCCATGTAGAATTGTAGAGAGTCTTTTTCTAAAAATAACAAACATGACAAACAAGTAGACACTTTAGTCAAAGTATTTGGAGTCTAGAAGACTATGTAATGAAACATAGTAGAGATCCAGAATTAGACAGTCCTCAATCTATCCCATGTAGAATTGTTGAGAGTCTTTTTCTAAAAATAACAAACATGACAAACAAGTAGACACTTTAGTCAAAGTATTTGGAGTCTAGAAGACTATGCTCTTCCCACTGGTGTAATGACCTTATATTCAAATACAAGGATAGAATATTTCCATCTTATTCATTTGGATAAATTACCACAATATTACTAGTAAGATAGTAAGATCTAGCTACCTTGTCGATATCAATGTCATACAACTGATTCAAACCCACAATGTAAATATTCATTAAGAGGGCAGCCACTACAGCCTGAAATGAAAAGATCAAATCCTTAAGAACAATACTCATAATGTGAATTTTAAAGAGTTTAAAATGTTTGAGGTATCACCTCCAGCATCCCAGTGAAAAATGATGGAGAAAAATCTGAAAGCTTTTCAACTGCAAGTAGGCAAACTGAAACTATGCTCAATGCCTGCTTACAGAAAAAAAATCAGGTGAGCCCGTCCAGAAATTCCTTGGAAATAGTATTATTAATGAATTGGAGCCCAAATGAATGAAATTATAATACAATAGCTAAATTGGACTTGGCCCTATCAAATTTAAGACTTACCGTGCCTATGACTGTGTGTGGCCGAGAAAACCTATAAAAAGCATCTAAGGCATCTATAATGGGGTTCCGAACGCTTTTCGGAGTATAGGCTCCAGGCTCAGATTCAAGAGGCTGTCCAGTAGCTGCATTCACCAGGAATCTTTTTTTTTGTCTCTGGTAAAATACAGATGCTTTCTCAGTACCTTTCGTGCAATGCTTCAATGGATGGGGTTGAAACCTAGCAGTGCAATGACTTTCTATTATGTTCCATGCTCTAAATCTTGAAACACTGTATGCCACATATGAACCTGTATTCTCATAGGTTGAAACAAAAATATTTTAAAAAAAAAGGTCACTATGGACTCAGAAAAATAAATCAACCACTTTGAAATGAAAGAGAACAAAAGAAAAGTTTACAGGTAACACATTGGCAAATTTATGTCCAGATTCTTCAATTCCAAACAAACTAACAATCCCATCGCCAGAAATTGTATTTTTCATTCAGAACCAAACAAGATATCAAAGCAAAGGTCAATATCCTTTAGAACAAACAGTTAGCTGATATCGAGCTTATGTCCCGGCAGTGGGTGGTAATAAGTATTGATGTAAAATGGCCAAATGACATGTCACTGGGAAAATCAGTTGCTGTGGCACAAGAAAGACAGTTCCACTTAACTCTAATCAGACACCAGTAGGAAAGCTTACAGTGGAGTGCGTGTACATAAAAGTTATCTGTGTCCAAATTTAATGTCATTCATAAATTAGAAGACTACAAAATATCTCCTAACAAACTCGATAGAACTGATAAAGGGTATGATCCTGTGATTCAAGGAAAGTCTGATGAGTATAAACTCGAAGAAATGACGAGCACGAAAATCTTTTAGGGGGAATTGCAAACTTCAGAAAATAAAAATTAAAAAAGAGAGAGCAGTCACGCGGAGTAATAGGACTCCCAAGTCTTAGGCAATTATCTTCTTCTTGTCTTTTCTATTTACTCAGCTTCAACCATTTTTCAACCCCTCTAATAAACAAATTAACAAGCGATAAAATAGTCAAGGCCTCCGATTTAAAGCATTTTAGAGCTCCAAATCCTGTGCTATGACTGGTGTAGTAGTGTGCAAAGGAAGAAAACCAGTTGATATACGACACGACACTCCATTATGGCATTATAAAAGAACTAGCAAAACAAACAAGACTGTTAAATCATTCGAGCTTTGATTCGACTCCTCAAGAGTCAAGACAAAAAAGGCTTGTTGACATTTCAAAGAGAAGAATTAAGAGAAAATGATAAAAAGGCATAATAACCATATAAAATGTCGGCATGAGTTAATCCTACCTGTAAAGCAAACCCTCTTGAGATTGCCTCTCCTCCAACCAATATGTACAATTACAATGCATTAGATACCAAACAAGCAGTTCCTATGAGCAGGCACTTAGTGCCACCAAAATAACACTAAAATGCCCAAATATGTGTATTTACAGGTCAAACTCAGAGTCCCTCTGCCTTTATTAAATGCCCAAAACTAGAAGAAAAAGGGGGGGAAAAAGAGTTCATGAATGTAAAAAAGAAAAGAGACCCAGATGAAGATATGTCAACTAATTCAAGTTTTTGATATTGAACAACTTGATGAAGAACCTTTTAGTAAATTTAAAAACTTGTAGACCATTAAAAAATGCAGCTAAGGTTCTGTAAAAAAGACGGTAAATCATGCAAAGCAAAACAAAATATAGGACAAGTTAGAGAAAGAGAAAGCAATTGTTCACTCATTCCAAGCATCCAAATCATTAGACGATTAAATCCAAATAAAATTACGATTCAAAGAGCAGCAATACAAACCCATCAGCCCAAACTAACATCTTTCTTAAAAAAATATAAATAATAATAAAAAATTAAAATAAAATGTTAAAACCCCGAATCAGAAAACATATTCACAAATGGAGAAAAGTGGGAGAAAACATTACCATTAGCTAGGAAAGGAGGAGTTTTGAAAGAGCCCAGAAGTAAAGAATCCATTGACATTTTTCTTGAAACAAAAACCTGGTGTTTCAGTTCATTAACACCCCTAAAAAAATTTATATATATATATATATATATATATATATGTATATAAGAAAGATGATTCCAAGGGTCGTTTGGTTAATCTGAGTTAGTGGGCTTTTGAAAATGATTGAGTTTGTGAGTGAGATACTATGGAGGAGGAGGAGGTTTCGAGGAGTGAAGACTGAAGAGCGAAGAGTCAAGACTCAACTGAAGCAAAGGTCTGTTGACAGAAAAGAAGTGTCAAGTCTGAGTAACCCCATTTTGGCCATTTGTTTGTTTTTTTGTCAGAAATCTCTCTCAGAAATGTGCGTTATTTTTTTGTTCTCGTTTATGTTCACTTTGAGTAAATAATAATATAAATATTTGTGTGGATGGGATATCTAAACGCGCCGTCGCAGTCGAGTATCCACACACGACATCTGATTTTTAACGGAAATATCAAGGCAAATTAACTATGATGGAAAAGTTATTTAGTATTTATATTAGAGCACTGCCTTATTCGCTAAAGTGCAAGAGGAGTTATATTTACCTCCCAAATAACAAATACTATAAAAACAGCCAAATGAGGCTAGTTGTTGATCTAAAATTTGAAAGATATATGTGTAAGTTTGAGAAGATTTTAGTAATGACAGATGTATGAGTTATTTTTCTTTTATTTTTATATTAAATATTAATCATTAGTTAAGTTTCATTTAAAAAAAAAAAAAGAAAACAAATAACATAAAGGCAGCATTAAACTAAACTAACCCATTAATTTTTTTTAAAAAAAAAATAACATTTACTAGTACATATGCACAAGGAGAAACCTACTAATACTATTTGTATTAGATTCTGTTGCAAGTTTGTCGTTCTTATAGTTTTCCGGTGCTGCTCAGAATTTTTGAGTTCATATTAGTTTTTTCGAACATTATTGAACATAGTCAAATATAGTCGAAAGTTTTTTTTTCTTTTTTTTTTTTTTAAGACCGAAGTCGAGTACTTACTAGGCGGTAGGGATGCAAGGGCAGTCATGAGTTTCCCATTTTTCATTAAAAGAAAAGGCCCTTTTTTGTCGTAAACAAGTTATAATTTATCAATTTTATTTGGGTGGTCTTTTTTAAAAAAAAAAAAACAGAAAATATAGATGAAAGTCAAAGGTCAATCGCATTTCGTTTAAGAGATAATTTTATCTTAATTTTTCATGGCGACACATTTGACATTTCTAATAGTATAAAGTTAGAATTTGTATTCCACTTAAATATATAAGTGAGTTTTGGTATTTTCTCTTTATTAAATTAATTGAGTTAAAATTCATGCAAAATATTTTGTGGTTGTAATTAGAGCTGTAAATATGGACCGGGTCAAACGGGCCGGCCCTCGGCCTATAAATTTGACCTGGGATCGGGCCGGTCTGACACTATTCACGAGCCGGGTTGAGTCCAGCCCTAAGACTGGGCCGGATCGGGCAAAGGTAGTGAGCCCGTCAAGCTGACCCAGACCGGCCCAGTTGTCAATTAAAAAAAAAACATTTTTTGTAATTAATATTAAAAAAATAATATTTTAATGAAATAATACCGAGCCGAGCCAACCCGGTATATAACTATCGGGCTTTAAAGCCGGGTCGGACCTTCTTTTTAGACTTACGAATCGAACCGGCCCGATTTAGTCCGAATTTTTCTTTTGGCCCGAACTGGCCGGACCGAGCCGGGCGGGGCGACCCATATTTACAGCTCTAGTTGTAATCAGAAATAAATTGGTATTAGATAGGGCTTTTTTTTTTCTTCAAGGTACTAGATAGTTTTTTTTTTTTTTTTGAAATAAGGTACTAGATAGTTTAGATAGTTTTGATTAGATTGGATGATGATGTAAACAGTAGACTTTTTAGAAAATAAATGAAAAAGACTATACGAAGAATTTAATATATGAATGGTACAGAGTACTAATATAAACAGAAGTTATCATTTATTGCGTGAAAGGAGAACCATAAATTCTCCTAGTATTTGATGCCGTGTTCAGATAGAACTCGTACTACTTCCGGCAAACAATTGTTTTATGGTTAATAATATAGGGAGGTTCTAACATACGGTATACCTATATGGGTGTATCAATACACCCCGCTCTCTGTGTTTTGATTGGATGAGAAAGCCTTGGATGGCCCACATAAACTATGCTGGTGAAGTTGGACGTTTTAGCATATTTGTTATATCTCCGTCGGCCGTTCTTGAGCAAGATTATTCAACGTTACTCATGTACTCCCATGGGCCGTATATTGACTGGTTTCATTAATTGAGATCGGATCAGAATATACCGTCGTTGGTGGCTTGGAAGTCGCCTCGGTTATGGTCGAAAATTCGAGGTGGAAATTCTAGTACTAATTTTATTAAATGTCTGGGGGAATTTAGGTTTAGACTTTGGGTGATTTATTAATAGTAAGAATCAGAGGGGGAAAAAAAAGAATTTTCTTACTTTTTAGGCCCCAATTTTTAATTTTTTATGGATCATTCTGGAGCTGAATTGATGTCCCTGGTAGATTAAATAGTGTTCCAATGGTGGTAGATACTATATTGTGTTTGCCAATTTATTATTTGACTAGTTATGGTGTAACTGTACTGGTGGTGTCGTTAAAGAATTACAGTGCATAATCGGTGGGGAGAGAAGTTATATGTTTATATATTGGTAATAAATAACGATATATAATAGTAACAGTAATGATCATTTAATCAAAACCATGCCCCTTTGATGTGAATATATAGCATTTTATAATAATCTCCTAAAACTTTCTATTTCTCGAAAACTCTTTCATCGGTCGGCAATGCACGCACACCCGCAGCGGCAGCACACTCAAACCCATTTCCGTTAGAAAAAACAACCACAAAACAAGGGTAACGATAACTTGCCCCCAATTTTTCTACTAGATCTGCAGCCACAAAAAATCAACCAGATGAAGGGCAAGCAAAGAGAGTAGCGGTTCTACTCTTATTGGGTAGACTACAACTCGAAAGAAAATAAAAATCGACAGTATGAAGGGCCAAAATTGGAAACCCAAAAATAAAAAAGGTTCTGCACTTTTACTTTAACGCGGTTATCTGCACGGCGTCTCTTACAGGGCTTTTAACAATATAATCCTGTGTTTCGCTTTGGTACTAAAGAAAGAAGCAATTCAAGCAATCTATATCGTTTTTACCTAATCGCACGACCGAAGAAGCAGGGTGTATTGATACATTTTTTTATAGAAACCTCCAATAATAATAATAATAATAATAATAATAATAATAATAATAATTTATTTTAATTATATATTTTTTAATATTTTAACTTTTAAATTTTTAACTCACATAATAATAGTTTATGAATTATATAATTATTGTAATAGTGATCTATTTATAACAAAATATTTATTTTCTAACAGAAAATAGTTATAGACAAAGCATGTAATTAGATATTATTTACTTTTATGAGTCAGAATCTCTTTTTCAGTTATGATTATCAAACTGCATGCTTCGCACATTACTCATTTTTGTTAAAAATTAGACAATTTGTGAAAAAATTGGTTATTATTATAATAATTCTATAAGACTTGGTAGTCTATTGTGTAAGTTAAAAATTAAAAATTTGGAATCTCATTTTTTGTCGCAATTACTAAACTGGGTACCTTGCAACGACTTATTTTTATTAAATATTTAATAGTTTGTGACAAAACGATCATTATTACAATAATTACATAATTAAGGGACTATTACTATGTAAGTTGAAAATTTAGGTACCAAAGTGATATAATGTGTATAATTTAAGGTCTATTATATTACTTGACCCTTTTTTAAAAAATAAAAACAATTTTTTCCTCCCTTCCAAAATAAAATATTTTAAAATTATATTCCAACAAATACTATTAAGCATTAATATAAACTATGTTGACACACACCTAGGACCACCAAACTCTCTTTTCGTGGGACTGTTTGCAGGCTCCCCCATCATGCCTTTTGGAAGTAAACACGTTTTTTATGTTTTTTTTGTTTTTCATTTGGGGATGGCTACAGTAGCGGCGTCCCTATGTAGGGTCATGCCTTAATTATCGTTGGATGGGAATCTGTGGGGAATAACGAGAATCTGTGGAGAATCTATTTATATACAGATTCCCATCCAACGGTGAATAGACAGGGCTCTACGTAGGGGCGTCCCTACTGTAGACGCGCCCTTGGTAGTAAAAATCAATAATAATATCTTTGGTCATTCCACTTACGACTTACGAGAGTGGACATTGGCTTAAAGGGGTTTTGGCGTTTTGCTTGCCAAGTGCCGCATAACTCTCTTCTGACTTCTTTCTCGTACGCCACCCTTTTTTTTTTTTTTTTTTTTTTGAGTTTAATGGCACGAATGGCACGAATGGTCTCTTTTTGAAGTTCACAAGAAAAACTCATGACCAACAAGATGCTAATAAGATGCAAATTGCATGTGTGATTTCATTCTTAGACTCATGAAATTTTTAATTCCTATCTTAAGCGAATCTGATTTTCATTTTTTCAGAACCCATGAATTATGTGCTGGTATTCGTTGGAATAAAATATCAAAAAATATTTTCATAAAATTATTTTCAAGAACACCACAGTTTTATAAAATCTAGATACACAGTAAAATTGGTGATTTAAAATTTTTCTCTTTACAAAATGTTTTGGATCGTGATAACATAAGTTAACTCTTGATCTAGACAATAATAATACCCAGATTCGCTCCACAATCTTCTCGTCTTCCTGTCTATTCTCGAAAGCAGTTTGATTGATCCGGTGGGTGGTCACCTTCTTGATTCCTAACAAAGAGATCCGCAGACGAACAAGAAGACAATCTTCTCGAACCGATTTCTCCGGGATGGCCAAAAACACCAAGGAGGGTGAATCTCCTAGTGTGGCCGATTTTTCTCTGCTTTTCCTTTCTCTATTTTTCATGTGACACTCTCTTCTCAAGAGGTGTTTCACGTGTAAATCTTGTTCTGTGCAGTTAGAGAACTTTTCTCTTAACTATAGAGAGATTAATAAACCCTAATGAGTTTATTGGGCTTGTTGGGTTCAACTAATCATCAAATAACTATTGAGCTTTAATTTGAGCTAGACAGGGGACCAGATAGATCCATAAGCCAAAGTTCCAATGGACCATATGCCCACAATCATAATTAACTCATAATTATGATTGGGCGTTGTCCATTAATATTGGGGCATACCACTATAGGCCCAATATTGAACTCTTGAACTAAATATCATTTATTTTCTGTGAAGCTTATTATCAAATAATTAGCTTGATCTATTTAGCATATACTATATCTGTAGATGTACCCCCAATGCAATACTGTACTATTAGGGTGAAATTACGGTATTACCTTTCTAGTACATATTTACTTTTGAGTTGCCATTTTTCATCTAATGGATAATAGTTGACTATGGTATTTGTATCTGCTTATACCAACACAATCAAATCCATATAGTGAATACCGGGGTCCTGGTTTATATTATCTAAGTACTTGAAAAAACTCAAAATGACATTATATGCATGGCATCTATCATGAAAAATGTTCTACACATTTCATATACCTTATCTTTTAAGATGCCGGAGTTCGAACCATAAATCGGAACTAGTTCTTTAGTAACTCAAAAAGACAAAACACATGAAAGTAAGCTCGTTAATCACTAAGATTAAGGTTTTCTACAATATTGCTAGATTATTGAAATTAGAAATTTAAGTTACGGTACTTAACCTTAAATTCTAATTCACTCGGTCTTGTTCGATACTGTTATATCTTTCTTATAATACACTAGTATTTCTATTTGAAGACTCACTTCGATAATTGAAGACTTCATTATTAAAATAGACAACACTATATTCTATGACATAATAAAGTATTCCATCTTCAATATGCAGAACGCGAACAATTTAATTTAGACATAATGAAATAAAGAATATAATGTCTCCCATATATGAACTCATCATACAAATAATTCTTTATTACTCATTCTATGTCTCAAAATCTTTAGATGTTTGCATAAGATAAACATACACATCACATGTATATCAATGGGACATAAATGAAATAAAAATTCATAACATGGAATTTATTAATAACAAATAGATAACAAATAATCTAATAAATATTGTTTATAATATCAAAATTATAAACTGCTCTATAGGACATTATTCCAACAATCTCTCACTGGGTCTTTAAAGAAGATGTGATATATCACATAGTCCCATTCCTTCTAGGTGGTCCTTATATACTTTGGTAGCCAAAGATTTGGTAAAAAGACCAACAAGGTTCACTGCAGACGCCATCTTACTCACTATCACGTCTCCTCTTAGAACAATTTTTCTGAGTATATAATATTTCATTTCTATGTGTTTTCCCCTCTTGTGGCTTCTGGGCTCTCTGGAGTTAGCAATTGCTCCACTATTATCACAGTAGAGTGGTATAGGTTGCTGTGCTCTAGGTACCATCTCGAGATCCATAAGGAAATTAAGAAACTAGATAGGGCTGAAAATAAAAACTAAAAAATCGAAACCGCCCGACAAACTGACTGAAAAAAATCGAACTGTTAGTGCCACATCAGAACCAAAATTTTTGATTTTAAAAACCAACCGAGTTGAGGAATTGTTTGGTCAGTTTCGGTTTCTGATATTTCCATTATTCAGTCACTAAAACCGACCGACTTTCTCATTTTCTACACGCTTTTATTTATATATTATATACATATATATGTTAAGTTCATTCATATATTAATATGTCAATAAAAATTTTTATAGCATTTAAAACCTTTTTGTTTTAGTTCAGACTTTCACTCTTTAACACAAAACTAAACCCTAGCCACTGTTCTTACTTTCTCATTCTTTCTAATTGGGTTACTCTGAGTCTTACTGCTCAGTGTCGACTGCCGACTCTCTCTTCCCCACCTTATCTTCACATTGACTCCTCTTGCTCTCAACATCCTCCCTCGCAGGCCTTTGCCGAATCGCACCCACCACCCGCACCTAAAAATCATCGACTTGCCCCTGCACATCACGACTGCTAACTCGCCCTTGAACCTCAAGAACACCGCCTCTGCACAGGACGACCTCTCTCTTGGGTAATGTCCTGATTTGGGCTTTGTTAAACTTAAATTATTTTTGTATGAGATTCCAGATTTGTTTGGTATCCAAAGCTGGTGCATACGTGGATATGGTTATCTTAATATGTTTTCTAAAAGTTTTTTTACTTTTTTCAAGACCTCTGTTAATCTTATAAGTCTGCTATTAAGAGATTAGAAAGCTTTAATGACCAATGCATATGAGTCTAGGAGCATTATTCTTTAATATAATGATTTCTTTGACCAAATCACCAAATGAATGTCTTTTTCTATGTGTTGTTTATTTAATGTTTAATGATTGTTTAATAAATTAATCTTAGCTTTTTCTAATAGTTGTATATATTTTGATTAACATAGCTCTTATATCTTAGCTTTTTACATCATTTTCTGAATGATTAAAATAGTGGTTGCTATATTTGTTTCTCTTTTAATTTTCTAGATTCTTTTGCATTGATGGTTCTATTTTTTTTTTTAATTTACTGGCAATACAACAGAATTTATAATTTTTTTTTTTGCACATCATATTTTAATTGAAAAGGTGATGGACCATGATACTTTACATAACAAGCATGATCCTGTAGATGTTGAATCAAGTTCCAACGATGAAGAGGGTGATGAAAGTGAGAGTTCAGTTAGTTCAGAAAGTAAGAAGGAAAAGAAAAGAAAAAGGGAAGAAGAGAAAAAAAAAAAAGAGTAAAGAGAAACCTAATTCTAAGAAAAGACAAAAAATCAGTTGTTTGGGATCATTTTAATATTATTAATAAGGGTGCAAAAAATCAAAGAGCTGCTTATAATTATTGTGGTATAGATTATACGGCTGATACAAAAAGAAATGGAACTAGCACAATGAAGGCTCGTATAGAATATCAATGTAAGAAATATCCTCTTAGAGGTGAAGACAAAAAACAAAAGGTGTTGTCATTAACAAAAAAAAAACTGTTAGGGATATTGATGAGAAGTGTGCTAGTAGCTAAGTTGCAGTGGCTTGGAGTAAAGAAGGGGCTAGGCAAGCCTTGGCTAAGTACATTATTTTAGATGAGTTACCTTTTAGGCATATTGAAGGTGAAGGTTTTAGGCAGTTTTTTCTGTATATGCAACCAAAGTTTGAACCTTCCACTGGGATAACTGTTACCAAGGACATTTATCAGTTGTTTTTATTGGAAAAAGAAAAGTTGAAGAAGATTTTAAGAAATCAAAGGATATGTGTTACCACAGATACATGGACATCAATCTAAAATATTAATTATATGTGTGTAATAGTACATTGGATTGATGGAGATTGGAGATTACAAAAGAGAATTATAAACTTTGTCCGAATCCTTAATCATAAAGGGGAAACGGTCTCATAAGAGTTGTTTAGTTGCTTAAGTGATCGGGGAGCTTTGAAACTTTTTACAATTACTGTGGATAATGCAGCTACTAATAGTGTTGCATTAGACAAGTTAAAGAAAAAATTGGAGGCGAAAAAAGATGCTATGATTTTGAAGGGAAAGTTTCTACACATGAGGTGTGTTTGTCATATTATAAACTTGATTGTGCGAGATGGCTTGACTGAGCTGGATTTTTTGATTGCAAGTATTCGTAATGCTGTGAGGTATATTAGATCCTCGCCTGGACGTTTGAAAAGGTTTAAGGAGCTTGTTTATGAGGAAAATATTGAATGCAAGTCTTTTTTATGCTTGGATATGCAAACTAGGTGGAATTCTACTTACTTGATGTTGGAAACTACAATAAAATTTCAGAAGGCATTTGAGAGATTAGGGGAGGATTTGAACTTTTCTAGCTATTTTGATGAGCCAATAAATGGGAAAAAAGTGGAAGGTCCACCACAAGATGTAGATTGGGAGAATGCAACGGTATTTGTCTGATTTTTGAAAACATTATATACGATGACATTAAAATTCAGTGGATCGTTGTATTCTACCTCAAACTTGTACTTGGATGATATTTCTGATGTTCAACGATCTTTGCATCGTCTATCTAGCACTCCTGATAATCTTTTATGTAAGATGGCTGTAAACATGCAGAAAAAGTTTACCAAGTATTAGGGGAGTATTGATAAATTAAATCTTGTGTTGATTCTTGGCATGGTGTTAGATCCGAGGTACAAGTTGGGGTATACTAGACATTGTCTTACCTTTATGTTTGAGAAAGATGATGTTGATACATTGATGAAGTCAACAGACATTGCATGATATGTTTGTTGAGTACAATGACAAGTTGTCTCCTACTACATCTACTACTAGCTCACAACTACCTCCTAAATTTTTAAGTAGTAGTTCATCCTCTTTATCTATTGAGCCTTTGGAGATATCAAATGAGTCAGAAGCTAATATTAAGCAGTTATATTTGATACAACAAGCAGCAAAATTTGGAGGGGGAAAAAATGAAGTTGATAAGTATTTAATGGAATCACAGGAGGATCCATTTACTAAGAACTTTGATATCTTGGGTTGGTGGAAAGCAAGAACAAGGCAGTATGTTGTATTATCTCAAATTGCGAGAGATGTGTTGGCTGCCCAGTATCGACAGTTGCTTCAGAATCTACTTTTTCTCAAGGCGGTAGAACCCTTGATCCGTTTAGGAGTTCACTAATTCCTAAAACGGTGGAGGTATTGATTTGCTGCAAGAATTGGTTGAGTGCTTCACATCAGCCTGTCATTCTTAGGCATCATATGGATGAAGTGGATAGCCTACATGATTCTCTTCAAGTGGTACCAGGTAATACTTCCAAGTTAATCGTAGAAAGGAATCCCACCTACCCACTTGCACGGACGAGTGCATGTGGTTAGGCCAAGTGTCAGTCTCTTTGTAGTTTGCACCGTCCTTTATTTTGTTACTTGGTCGGAACCATGCTGTTACCTAGTGGTTGGCTGATTTCTTTGGTTATTTGTTGTTGTATCTTCTAATATTGGTGTTCAGCTGGTCAGCGAGAATTATAAACTCCAATCAGGAGTTGGTCTTCACTTTCGTAGATTTGACTTTTTTGGTATTCCAACCAGGTCGTTTACTTCTGAAGAGTTGCTCGGCTTACCTCTATGGGTTATAAAACAAGATTAGTACCTGGTCTTCTTATCTTGCGAACCTGGTCGGCCCTTTAGAGTCCGACTATGTCATTTGACTTTCCAGGGTTCACTTTCCCTCCATGAGATCATCCTACTTGGACTTCCTTGAGCTGCTCGGGGCCGAATGGGTCATTTGACTTTCCAAGTATTGCTCTTCTATCAAGTGATCAGCGTACTTGGTCTTCCTTGAGTTACTCGGGGCCAACCAGGTCATTTGACTTTCTAGGAGTTGCTCTCCCTTCAAGTAATCAGCCTACTTGGTCTTCCTTGAGCTGCTCGGAGCCGACCAAGTCATCTAACTTTCCAAGGGTTGTTCTCCCTTCAAGTAATTAGCCTACTTGGTCTTTCTTGAGCTATTCGGCCCATAATGGGATTAATGTTGTTTTTGTTGGAATAATATCCTATAAAGTAGTTTATTATTTAGACATTATAAACAATATTTATTGGATTATTTAGTATCTTTTTATTATTAATAAATTCCATATTATGAATTTCTATTTCATTTATGTCCCATTGATATACATGTGATGTATATGTTTATTTTATGCAAACATCTAAAAGATTCCGAGACATAAAAAGACATAAAATGAGTAATAAAGAATTATTCGTATGAAGAGTTCATATGTGGGAGACATTATATTCTTTATTTCATTATGTCTAAATAAATTGTTCGCATTCTGTATATTGAAGATAGAATACTTTACTATGCCATAGAATGTAGTGTTGTCTATTTAATTAATGAAGTCTCTAATTATCGAAGTGAGTCTTCGAATAGAAACACTAGTGTGTTATAAGAAAGTTATAACAGCATCGAACAGGACCTAGTGAATCAGAATTTGAGGTTAAGTGCCGTAACTCAAATTTCTAATTTTACTAATCTAGCGCTATTGTAGAAGACCTTAATCCTAGTGATTAACGAACTTACTTTCATGTGTTTTGTCTTTTTGAGTTACTAAAGGACTAGTTTCGATTTATGGTTCGAACACCGGTATCTCGGAAGAAAATGTATATGAAATGTGTAGAACGTTTCTCATAATGGACACTATGCATATAATGTCACTTTGAGTTTTTTCAAGTACTTGGATAATATAAACCAGGGCCCCGGTATTCACTATGTGAAATTGACTGTATTAGTATGAGCAGATACAAATACTGTAGTCAACTATTATTCATTAGATGAAAAATTGCAACTCAAAGGTAAATATGTACTAGAGGGGTAATACGGTAATTTTACCCTACTAGTACGGCATTGCATCGGGTATGTCTGCAGGTATAGTATATGCTAAATGGATCAAGCTAATTAATTGTTAATAAGCTTCACAGAAAAAATAAATGACATTTAGTCTAAGAGTTCAATATTGGGGTTATAGTGTTGTGCCCCAATATTAATGGACAAGGCCCAATCATAATTAAGAGTTAATTATGATAGTGGGTACATGGTCTATTGGAGCTTGGGCTTTATGGATCCATCTGGTCCCCTGTCTAGCTCAAATTAAAACCCAATAGTTATTTGATGATCAGTTGAGCCCAACAAGCCCAATAAGCCCATTAGGGTTTACTAATCTCTATATAGTAAAGAGAAAAGTTCTCTAACTATACATAATATGAACTGCACGTGAAACACCCCTTGAGGAGTGAGTGTTACACACATAGTAGCGAAAAGAAAGAGAGCAAAAAATCGGCCAGCACTAGGGTTCACCATCCTTGGTGTTTTTCGGCCATCCCGGAGAAATCAGTTCAAGAAGATCGTCTTCTTGTTCGTCTGCGGATCTCTTTGTTGGGAACCAAGAAAGTGACCGCTCACCGGATCAATCAAATGACTTTCGAGAATAGACAGGAAGACGAGAAGGTTAAGGAGCGAATCTGGGTATTGTTTTTGTCTAGATCAAGAGTTAATTTATGTTAGTTCAAGATCCGAAACGTTTTGTAAAACGAAAAATTTTAAACGACTAATTTCGCTGCGTCTCTTGATTTTATAAAAATATAGTGTTCTTGAAAATGATTTTATGAAAATATTTTCCGGGAATTTATTCTAATAAACACCAGCAGTTTTAGGTGTTGATCACGATATATCATTTTTTACTTCGTTTAAGGGCCATGTGTCGTTAATCTAGCTATTTTGGGAAAACATTCCCAATAATTATTATAGTTTGTTCTTAGCTCTTCTCTTCATTTTCTTATGAGTTTTTCTTTGTAATTTTTCATATTTAGAGAGTATTATAGTTGAGAGCAAATTCTTGAGTGAGGATTTAAAAGAGTAAGAACCAAGTAGGTGATTGACAACCTCTGTGAACACCTTCAAGCTCTTCAAAGAGAGAGAATTCTAAATTTTTTTTCTCTTTCATATTTCATATTTCTTGAATTCATTGTACTAAAATGTCATCGTTCTCAATTTATACGATGAACTAAATTCGTTTTTGTCTAGTTTTACTATGTGAACCAACCTAGTATCTTGTATTTACTTATTTCTGTCCTCTTTCATTAATAAAATCCATTATTGAGTTATTTGTTTTATCCTATGCCTATTGCTTCTATTTAATTGATCACTAAATAGATTATTGAGTGAAACTTTTATGAGCTTAGAAAAGGGACAGAAATTTGGACTTAGGTAAAACAACATAAGACTACCTAGTATGGGGCAAGTTTGCATAGGATAGGAATATACTTATATGACTTGTACAACTATTTTTGAAATCTTAATCTTAATACACCTAGTTCAATTCATATTAGTGGTAATGTGTTGTCTTGTCTAGGTAGATCTAATTTGTACTTAGAAAAGACTCTTTGGTTATATTAGATTCTTAGTCGACAACTCTAGTGGATTAATTAATTTAAGAAAGAAATTGGGGATTGTGTGCTTAAAGGATCGTTGGGGAATTAGTAGACCTAGACATTTTTCTTATTGTTTAGCTTTTACTTATGTTGCATGATAGTATAGTTTCTTTTGTTTATTTCTTTAAGATCTATATTTTGGTTATTTGGATAAAGTTAGAGTTAAGATAATTTTGATACTTAGAATTAAATTGGAAATCAATCCCCATGGGTTCGACACTCATCTTACTTCCATATTTATATTACTTGTGACCGTGTGCACTTGCACAGGAGTGTGTGAATTTATAGTTGTACATTCTAACCAATAGCGACATAAGCAAGCTTGAGATTTCTTCTTCTTGATTGCATATGTATGTCCTTCGGTATTTCTCTCTTGGCAGCCATAAGAAAACTCGGGATTTCTTCTATGAAATTTCGATTCTCTCTCACTCTCTCTTTTGCTCTGTTACACATTTTCTACGTTATGATAGGTATGTGGCTTATGGTACAAAGTCTATGAGAACTTTCTCTTATAGGTTAGGGAGACGTAAACCCTATTAGGTTTATTGGCTCAACCGATCATTGATTTAATTATGGGCTATGTTTAAGCTAGATAGAGACCTGATGGGTCCAATTATATTTTTGGCTTCAGTAGACTGGTTACCAACAATCATAATTAATTCTTAATTATAATTGGGCATATTGTTCATTAATATTGAGGTACTCTACTATAGGTTCAATACTTAACTCTTAGACTAGATGTTATATATTTTTTGTGAAGCTGATTAATACTTTAATTAGCTCGATTAATTTAGCATATACTATACCTACAGATTTATCCTAATTCAATACTGTACTAGTAAGATGAAATTACTGTATTACGAATCTGGTACACATTTACCTTTGAGTTGCTATTTTTTATCTAATAGATAATAGTTGACTATGATGTTTATATCTATCTATAAAAACATAGTCAAATTTACAAAATAGATACCAAGCATCTAATTTATATTATCGTTTCTTGAAAAACTCAAAATTATATTATATGCATGGTGTCTACTTTATCTTCTAAGATACTAAAGTTTGAACCAATGAATCAGAACTAGTCCATTAAAAGTCAAAAAGATAAAACTCATAAAAGCGAGTTTAATAATCACTAGGATTAAGATAATCTTATAATAGTGCTACGTTATTGAAAAGTAGGATGTTGAGCTATGACACTTAACCTCAAAATCCATTTTCACTTGGTCTAGTTGAGCACACTTATAACTTTCTTGTAATGTATTAGTGTTTATATCTGAAGTCAAACTTCGTTGATTGAAGACTTTATTAATCCTGATGAAAGAGATAATATTATTTTCTATTGCAAAATAAAATATTCTATCTTTATTTGCAGATCGTTAACTTTTTATTTAAACATAATGAAATAAAGAACTTAGTCTTCTATATGTAAACTCTTCATACGAGTCATGGAACCTTTTAGATATTTGTATAATATAAAATACAAACATCAAAGTATGTAATTTTGACATATTATGAAATTCATTAACATAAAATATATAATACTTAATCCCTATAAATATTGTCCAAGATGCCAAATAAAAAATTATTTTCTAGGGCATATCCCTAACAGTTTTATGAGTTTGTTTAATTTATTCACAAGGATACATTTATGGACTATTTTTTGCGGAAGGTGTCCACTGCAATAAAGAAACACGAGTAGTTAAAATTCAGTGCGATAATAACGATATAAATCTTAGTGAAGAATCTATGTTAGGAAAGATTACTAGGTCAAACTTATTTGGTTCATGTTCTCTTAATATTCTATTTATGGAATTTTTAGATTATGCTTTTGATGTGAACAAGGCTCTAGGTACTTGGATAATAATATTAGATGTAGTTTTAGTAGTTTCGGTTAAAGTCATACATCCTCTTTATTTTCATCTTTTTTAAATTTATGATCATTACAATTCTAAACCATAGCTCAATTGTGTTAACATTTTAGTTATTCAATTTGTTATTGCAACGAGATTTTAATTGCGATTAATTTAGTTGATAGTGAGAAAGGTATAGTTCTTGACTATTCAATAAAAAGTAACCTTGCATAATCGTATAAGATTAGCATAGCTTAGTTTATATGTTATGTGTTCTATTAATGAAAAATCTTTTAATGATTATTTTGTTGTTAAAGAAGTAGCTAATTAATTGTGTCGCTCACTTATTGGTGAATGGGTGGCTGAGAGACAATGTTGATCGGTTCGGAATGGTAGATGACAAACTAAAAAACCAAGGAGATTCTCAATAGTGCTCTGTTTATTTGTAGAGAAAAAAGTAAGAGAAACCCTAAGACCAAAGAAAAAAGTGGCAAACCTGAAAAGCTAAGAGGCAAGTTAAATGATGTTAGAAAATAACGAAGAATTCAAGGGAATATGAAGGAGAGAAAGAGAACCCGTAGATAGTGATATAGAACACGGGCACGCGCCTGAGGGGGAGAGAGAGAGAGAGCCTGTGGAGAACGTTATCAAATGTAGAGGAGAGAAAAACCGAAACAAAAAATGAAAGAATCTTAATGGCAAATGGTTTGCTTCAAACATCAAGTGTGTGAGAAGATGAAGACCAAGTTAAGAAGAAAAACTAAAAAAACCAGTTTGCGATTTGTATTTGTTTTTGTTTTTGAACAAATCGTACATTTTGTATGAAATTGTTTTCTTTTTCATTTTCCCCTAAATGCGTCAAGTAAAGCCGTTCAATATCATTACATATATAATACTCAAGTGTAAACTAAAATATCATTACATATATAATACTCAAGTGTAAACTAAAATGCGCAATACAGATACAAACTGTATCCTTTACAACTGATAACTGCAATATTTCAATCCAGCAAATGAAAAAGTACCCACACTGGCATGAGAGCAATATTTCAATCCAGCAAATGAAAAAGTACCCACACTGGCATGAGAGTTTTATTCATTCTACACTAAAATCATGTGAAAAAGAGAGCACTCCTGGCACGTCCTATGTAAAAGGTCTTTTTGTTTTTCCTAAGTTTTCTATTTAAAAGGATAATATCATTTTTATATTTTATATTTTGATATTTTGTTCAAATTATATCTTATGTTTTGATTATTATCAACATTGACCTTTAGATTTAAAATCTATTACAAATTTATACTTTGATACAAATTTAGAGCAGTTAATTTACGAAGATATTATTTAGAAAATTGAAAATAAACCATATAAAATCATCTTGATAAATTGACTATTCTGAATTAGTATCAGGACATAAATTTGTGACAAATATTAAATCCAAAAATGAATGTTAATAATAACCAAAATACAAAGTACAAACCGAATAAAATGTCAAAGTGCAGGTATAAAAGTAATATTATCTCAATTTTAAATAAATAATAAATTTTTTTAGAGGTAAAAAAATAAAAAAGAAATACCTTTCATGACTCATGAGACTCCTCGTCTCTGTTGTCTCTGTTTCAGAAAGACCAATTTTTCTATCCACTACCTCCTTAAATAAAGACCAATCATCTCACTCCCATCAAAATTCAAAACTCTCAAAACCTTTGCAGATATATCTCCTTCTTCTGCACCCAACAAATCTCAAGTTTCTTTCTTTGTTATATCCAACTAGTTTCATCACAATCCACTCTTACCAACATTAACTCTCTCCAATGGAGGGTACCCTCTTCCCCTCAAGGCCAGTCTATCCCATCCCTTCAAACAGACCAACCCAACCAAACCACCCTCCATGGAAGCTCAATCCAACAACACTGCCACCACCTCCACCTCAATCGCCATCTCCTCCCTCATTCCCCATTGATTCTCTCCTCCAACACCTTCTACACCTCTCTGCTTCTCCAAACACTACAGCTCACAAGCTTAATCACTTAAATTCACCTCAGTACAGCAATGCCCATTACCCTTCTCTCCAAATTTCGGCTGATTCAACGCACCAGCACCTCGAAAATGCCCGCCTCGAAAAACCCACCTCGGTTTTGGTCTCACAGTTTGAGGAAGACCAAGAAGAAACTCTAATGGAAAATGGGTTTCTTGAATTTCTCACAACGAGGGGTAAGATGATGTTCAATTCGATTGTGGAGTTGCCGTTGAATGATTTGAATGCTTTTTTTGATTCTGTAAAGCTTGAGTTGGTTGAGATTGATTTAATTAGTCTGTTGAAAGCATTGGACCTTTCAGGGAATTGGGAAAGATCCCTATTTTTGTTTGAATGGGTTGTATCTAATTTGTGCCCTGAAAATGTGAAACTAAACAGTCAAGTTATTGAGCTGATGGTTCGGATTCTTGGTAGAGAGTCCCAGCATACAATTGCGTCTAAACTGTTTGATGAAATTCCTCTAGAGGAGTTTTCGCTTGATATTCGAGCCTGCACTACTATAATTCATGCTTATTCTCGTACTGGCAAGTATCAACGAGCAATTTCAATGTTTGAGAAAATAAAGGAGACTGGGCTCTCTCCTACACTGGTTACTTATAACGTCATGCTTGATGTTTATGGGAAGATGGGTCGGTCTTGGAATAAGATTGTAGGTCTTTTGGATGAGATAAGAAGCAAAGGACTTCAGTTTGATGAGTTTACTTGCAGTACCGTGATATCTGCTTGTGGGAGAGAGGGTTTGTTAAAGGAGGCAAAGGAGTTTTTTGCCGGATTAAAGTTGCAGGGCTATGTGCCAGGAACCGTTACTTATAATTCTTTGTTACAAATTTTTGGGAAAGCAGGGGTATTTTCTGAGGCTTTGAGCATTCTGAAAGAAATGGAGGATAATAACTGTCCACCTGACTCCGTTACTTACAATGAACTTGTTGCAGCTTATCTGAGGGCAGGGTTTTATGAGGAAGGCGCTGCTGTAATAGAGTCAATGGCCCAGAAAGGAGTAATGCCAAATGCCGTTACTTATACTACTGTGATAAATGCATATGGTAAAGCAGGAAAAGAGGATGAAGCTTTAAGTTTGTTCAACCGGATGAAGGAGACAGGTTGTGTTCCTAATGTTTGTACGTACAATGCTATACTTGGGATGCTAGGAAAGAAGTCGCGATCAGAAGAGATGATACAAGTACTAAGTGATATGAAATTGAGTGGATGTGGCCCTAATCGTATTACGTGGAATACAATGCTCGCTATAAGTGGTGATAGGGGTAAGCACAAGTATGTGAACCGCGTGTTTCGGGAAATGAAGAACTGTGGTTTTGAGCCTGACAGAGACACATTCAATACTTTGATTAGTGCATATGGACGATGTGGGGCAGAAATTGATGCAACACTAATGTATGATGAGATGATCAAAGCAGGGTTCAGTCCATGTATTACGACATACAATGCACTTCTCAATGCTCTGGCCCGGCAAGGAGACTGGAAAGCAGCTGAATCTGTTCTTCTTGACATGAAAAACAAGGGATTCAAACCTAACGAAACCTCGTACTCATTGATGCTCCACTGCTATGGGAAGGGAGGGAATTTGAAAGGGATACAGAAGATTGAAAAGGAAATATATAATGGTCAAATTTTTCCTAGCTGGATTCTTTTGAGAACGCTTATCCTTGTGAACTTCAAGCGTCGATCGCTGAAGGGTATGGAAAGGGCATTTCATCAATTACAGAAGAACGGATATAAACCTGATCTGGTGTTGTTTAACTCTATGCTTTCAATTTTTGCTAGAAACAATATGCATGACCAAGCCCACGAGATGCTGCAATTGATTCGTGAAACTGGTTTGCAGCCTGATCTGGTCACCTACAATAGCTTGATGGACATGTATGCTAGACGAGGAGAGTGTTGGAAGGCAGAAGAAATCCTCAAGGGACTCCCAGAATCTGGTGGGAAACCAGATCTTGTGTCCTATAACATTGTAATTAAAGGGTTTTGCAGGCAAGGCCTTATGCAGGAGGCCATAAGGATTCTCTCTGAGATGACAGCTAGAGGGATTAGGCCGTGTATTTTTACCTATAATACATTTGTGACAGGCTATGCGGGAAAGGGAATGTTTTCGGAAGCAGATGAAGTAATTAGTTATATGATTCAGAACAATTGCAGACCCAATGAGCTAACCTACAAGATTGTGGTTGATGGTTATTGTAAAGCAGGAAGGTATGAAGAAGCGAGGAACTTTGTGTCAAATATTAAAGAGATCGACAGTTCCTTTGACGATCAATCTGTACAGAGACTTGCTTCTCGCATTAGGGAAAAGTTGGAGTCTTGAATTTGTTGTTTCTATAGTTTCTTTTAGGCTATGTTTGTTAGGAGGGAGGAAAGAGAGGAAAGGAAGGGGACCTATATTACCTAGGGAAGAGAAGTGAGAGAGGAAGGAGGTCACTCTTTCCTTATTGTGTTTGGTATGAGAGGAAGGAGAGAAGATCAAAATTCTCTTCATTGTTTGGTAAGAGGGAGAGGTAGAAAGAAGAGGAAAGATTATAGTTAGAATAATCATTCTACCACTTGAGTGGACATATCCTCCTTAAAATCTCTCTAATTTTGAAGGGATTAAAAGTTGGATAAATTGAGGATTTGAAATCCCTTGTCTAGTCCATTCCCTCCTAAAATCCTTCCTACTAAACAACCATCATACCTCAAATCCATCCAATAATTCCCTTACCCTTCTCCTTCTTTCCACTTCTCCCTCGTACCAAACATACTCTTAGGCATGTGTATATAGTGGCAAGTCAATCATAACAAGATTTCAAGGCCATTTTTTGCTAGGTAGTGTATATTTTTTTTGGCAAATGATTCGGTCAGAACTCAGAATTACTTTGATATAGAATGATAAAAATATATCATGTGCACGTGTTTTGCGTGTTTCATCAATTAAATTTTTTTTGCTTCAAACAACTATTTCTGGATGTTTATATATATAAAAAAAATTTATTTCTGGATGTTAAATATGGTATGTGAAAACAGGCATGGGAATGTAACGAAAAAGATAATTGAATTAAAACTAAAAGGATTACAAGACGATTTATAGACTCAGATTATGGCCAAGTCCTTTATTCTAGGAACAGGAACGTAAAAATAACATCCTAAAGATTATGAGACTACTAGGGCTTCCCTTCATAACAGAAAACCTAACAGATTCGGATAATGCTAATCAAATCCGAATATGTCTAACACTCTCCCTCAAGCGTATGCTAAACAAGTTGAACATTCCCAGGTTGCCTTCTAGTTATACCATGGCTTTGGAAGATTATACATTTGACCTTTATATGCCCTAAATATTCATTTATCTGTGAATATCCTACATCCACCAAATAGTATTTCTCTATAATATACAAAATAGATAAATAATTAAAAAAATTAATAAGAATTTAGTAACAAGTATAACAATAAATATAAATTATAACCTTAAGGTGATTTTAGAAAATTTGAGCTGGATTACGTAGAGTTGATAATAATATTCTTGTGTCATGAGCGGAGCCTTCCCATCAAACAAATGCAACAATAAATTGCATATCAAAATTACATAAATCTATGATATTTTGAGTTATTCCTTTCCTACCAATAAACCATTTTTACCATTATATATATGCTTATTTGAATTGTCACACCAGTTAGTGACACTGGCAATATTATTGTTATTATTGTCTTAATAAGCACATTTTTTAAAATTTTTTTATTGAGTCATGAAAATAAACGAACTCCATAATTCTTAAGTACAAAGATTAGTCAGTGGGCTTAAAAGAAATATATAACTTGATATTAGTTCCACACAATGTTCATTGTACTTACATCATACAAAGACTAGAAAATATTCGCTGTAATGGATAGTAAAAATTAATCAACGTTATGAACACACAAAGCTAAGAATGATTCAATCAGAAAGAAAACGATTCTTAAAACGAAAAGAGATGATAGCAACTGGATTACAGACCAGTGAACATTAGGCTTTGATGGTCGAATTGGCTGGGGCAAAAGCTTCGGCGAGGTGACATGTTTTGGAGTGGTGATGAGTCAGTTATTTACCGACAAATCAAGTATTTTTAAGTTTAAATATTTGTGCGTTTTCAAGTAATTCTGTTAATTTAATGTGTTTTTGTATGCTTTTGTATGTTTCCTGAATAATTGAGAATCTAATTGGAAATGTGGCAAAAATGAGAGTCTTGAAGCATTTTAGATCAAGTTGGGAATCAAGAAGGAGAATCGGTGCGAGCGGGGCATGAAATGACGCAAAGCAGAGTGAAAAAGTGGTGAAAAACACCCTCCGGGCAAAACTAGTGGAGTAGCCACTAGGTGGCACAACATGCACCACTGGAAGCTGTGCCACCCCCATTTTCAGGGCGGCACAAGCTGCACCACTAACGAGCTCAGCTTGTGCCAGAGGTCACCTGATGGTTATTTTTAAGCATCTTTTCTTGATTCAATGACCAAGATTCACCTAATTTTGGAGCCTTATATATACGTATTAAACTATGAACCCTAGTGTGGAGAACTGGAGAGAAAAATAAAAGATGGAGGCACAAAATTCTTAGAGAGAGACAGCTTAAAGTAGGTAATTTCTTGAAGAATATTTTGGAGAGGTTCATGAAGATTTGAAGACTTGAAACTCCTTTCCATAAGAGTTTTTTTTTTTCCCCCCTCTTTTTCACCCTAATCTCTTTAGAAATTTGTGTTGAGCATTTTGTATAAATATTGTGAGATTTATGAATTTCTTGATGAGATTAATTTTGGATTCTACTACGTTTGGTTAGAAATTATATGTTATGATTTGAATTATCCTTTTTACACTTTGTTTGGATTATTTTGAGTATTGCTGGTTTATTTTCTATTCTCGATTCATTTATTTTTCTCTTTACTTATTGCTTCTAATTTATTTGACTAATGAATGAGTTGAGCTTAGTTTGTAATTTTGATGCTCAGGAGAGATTGATTTCATGAACTAGGATTGAAAAACTTAGGTAGGTTGTTGTGAGATTGAGAGAAGTGATAATAGGTTATCGTGAGACCGGGAGATAAGCGATACTTAACTTTCACTTAGGGGTTAAACTTAATGAGAGCATAAATAAACGAGTATATATAGGGATATCAACTTGGGTTTTATTTGTATATTGTCTCATTTGATACTTGGAGGAGGTAATATCGTTAGATTAGGTCCCTTGATTAGTGAGTTGAGAGAAATTAGGCTAGTAATACTTAATTTGACGAACTTATGAGTAATTCGGTGAAATCAAGTCCTTAGTACGTTAGTGCATAGTATTATCTCTATTTTATTTATGTATTTCTTTTTATTTTCGTTTTTATTTATTAAATTTTAAATTCATTTAGTTTGGATTCTTAGATAACGTTAGGTTACTGATGAGTGATTAATTCACTCACAAATCAAGTATAATTCAGCTCAAATAATTGTAATATCTCAAGCATTTTTGTTGATTTGATATGTTTTTACTTTATTTTTGTAGTTCTTGTGAATAAATGAGAATCAAGATGAATTAGCATCAAATATGGGTATCTCAACCCTTTTGGAGTGAAGTTGACTCCGATACGAATGTAATGCAGTAAAAATCAGGCAAAACGGAGCTAAAACGATGAAACAATGCACCCGAGAAGCAATGCTGATTTTTACTATTCATATGAATAGTAGCACCGCGGCGCTTGAATCTATCTCTCATCCTGAACCGCATTTTTAGTGAGATCTAAGGGCTAATCTTGGTCCTTGATGCTATCCGATTGAATGGTTGATATTTTACCCGAACTAGATCATCTTGGAACCCATTAAATATACCCTAAACCTCTATTTCAAGTGTGGAGAGTTGGAGAGAAAACACAAACTTGAGAGCTCAAAATTTATAGAGAGGAAAGAGCTTAGAGTTGGAAAATTAGAGAGGAAGCTTGAGAGAGTTGCTTGAAGAATTGAAGCTTGAAGTTCTACCTCCACAGAAGAGTTTTTCTCATCCTCTTTCTCACCCTAATCTCATTTGAATTTTTGTATTGTGCTTGATTCATGAATATGTTTGGAATTAAGAAATTCTTATTGAGATTAGTCGTGGATTCTCCTATATTGAACGAATTGCTATAAGCTAGGAGAATGATGTAGCTTATATTTTGATTTTATATCTTGATTTCTAATATGTTCTTTGATATTGTTCTTGAATTTATTTATGCTATTCCATGCTTAATAATTCTCAACTAATCAGCTACGAGTTGGATAATTTGGTTTCTAGAATTCAGCACTTGAGAGAAGGAATTTTAGAAATAACCATTGAATAGTATATCCTAGGACTTATAGAGTTCGAGATAACCTATAATTCGTTTGAAGCCATGATAAAAAAACTATTGAACATAATGAATTCTTAATTTCTAGGTTCAGAATAGAGATATTGGAACCAGAATTTAGGAATGATTTCACCTGGCACCTGAGAGAGAGAGTAGAAATATCTTCGGGTCTTAGCTTATAAAATAGGAATAATTGATTAGAATGCAATTGGTGATTAAAAGACATAATTGATAGTTAAGTGAATTCAATCCTTTAGTACATTTGTGTATAGAAGTCTCCATATTTTATTTTTATATTTATATTTATCTTTATATTTATTTAAGTTAGATATTCATTTAGTTTGGTTGCCTAGATAAAATTAGGTTATGATAATTCTGGTACTTATTGATAATTTAATACCTAATTCCTCGTGGAATCGACAACTCTATACTAATCACTTTATTATTTATTTACGATCTGTGTACTTGTAGTTATTTTATATATTTGTATTTAGCTTAACAAGTTTTTAGCGTCATTACCAGAGAATTGGTATTTTAGATTATTATTGATATCGGGAGTAAGTAACTTGATTTTAATTTATGCGTTTATTTTCATTTTTAATTTTAATTTTTAAATGTTCATTTCGTGAGGTGCTTTGTGATGTTAGATTGACACCTCCTCTTATGATTTGCTCAACGAGACTTTGAGCTATTCTAATATGCATGGTGGAGATATAAGGAGTTGCTCACACTATACCTGAATCATGATTTCTCTCTAAAATATCAAATGCAAAACCTCCTCAAAAACTTTAGACCCGAAACAAGAATATGGGTTGGAAGAGGAAATGGTACCACCTCTATCTACCAATTATCCGCAAATGAAGCTTATTGGTTGTTGGAAAATATGGCTAACTTTGACCATTGGATTTGGAATTATCTACCAAACCACCTCTATTTGGGAGATAACTCTAATATTTTGGCGCTATGGTGTAATACTCAACTTCACTAAGTGGAGTCTTTACCCGATCTTTAATCCTTTTTAGTACAATTTTTAGAGGAGATGAGGCTTCGCAATGAGGAGTAGGAGAGAAGGGAGACTATTTTTAACTTATAAATTCAGTATTTATATGACTCTTTTGAAGCCATGACAAGGGTGGTGGCTATAATAGATACACATGTTACAAACAATGATGAAAGCCATCATGAGGAGCTGAGCACAAGCGGGAGAATCTCGAGTTTGTTTGGTGATGACTACTCAAGTAAAGAGGAGAATCAAGAGTAGATCAATGAGGGAGAATTACAAGACAACACTTGTGAATCTTCACCCTTTGAGATCCAAATCATCACGCCACCACCATTCATCAAAGATCACATCTATGACAATTCTACATGGTCAAAGCCTCTTCCACCACAGCTAACACCATTCAATCAAGCCCACCAATCACATATGCCAATGTCGAGTCAAGTTGAGCGTACGAGCCGAGCACTTCCATATATCGCCAAGTTTGAGGACATTCAAAACCAGGACTCTTATGTCGTGTTATATGACACATATTATGGGCAGAAGCTGCTATTTGATGAGCTTCACCAATGTGTACATGAATAAGTCTAAAGATGCAAATTACGGAGAGGAGTCTCATACCACCCAAGTTGGAGTCACTTTGCTCGGAGCACCACCCTTGCCGGTACTTGTTCTTTTCCCTTGTACTTATATTGAATATTTAAATTTTAAAAACATTGCCAATTTTGAGTTTGGAGTTGAGAACTCTTGTTGGATAATTATTTGTTCGGTGTAGCTTTGGTTGTGTGTTGGTTGTTATGATTTTTGTTCTATGAGTTGTGTACTTTTTAGAAATAATTTTTCTTGCTTTTCTTTTGATAGTTTGAATAAATTGTGAGTATTATTGAGATGAGATGACTTAATATTGATGATGAATATAGTCATCTAATGTTCTCTTAGGTCTTTTGAAATGTAATTTATTGAGATTATTCGTGTACTTAACTCACATTAATTGAACCTCGTTCTTGATTCTACACATTTGAGCATAATAATCATGACCACTTGACTCTTTGAGCTTTTGGAGAATACTTGTGTATATTAGATAGGCATTGACATCTCATGAGCTTTAGAATCTACTTGAGTGAAGTTTGAGATGAAAGTTTATGTTAAGTGTCATTGGAGAAATGATTTAGGCCATCTTTGAATCTTTTGAGCTTTTCAAGACAACCTTGATATATTGCCATCCTTGTACACTCACTTTGAGCCTATTTGTATCTTTCTTTTCCTACCATATTTTTGCCAAACCAAAATAATAACCATCAACATTTATATTTTAAGCATGTTGATTGTTTTAAATAGTTAATTTGCATTATGTTCAGGTTGGGAGAAAAGGTAGTGTTACGAAGTATTGAAAAAAACGAGTAAAAAAAAAAAAGAAAAAAAGGGAATAATTTGGTGAAAAATTTGCGTCCTTACCCTCTATTTTATTTTTCAACATTAAGGACAATGTTGATTTTGAATTTAGGGGAGAGGTCTTTGATTTTTATCCTTTTGTCTTATTTATGTAACGCAACAAAAATCATGCAAAACAGAACTAAAACGATAAAATAGCAGACCTAGGAAGCAGTGCTGATTTTTACAATTCACATGAATAGTTACACCGTAGCACTGTCTGAAAAATAAAGTTCCAGAAGCTAGAGCACCACAACACTTGCTAGGGAGTGCCATGGTGCTATCTCTCATCATGAACCGTGTTTTTAGCAAGATTTTAGGGTCAATCACAGCCTTTTATGCCATCCGATCGAATAGTTGATATTCTACCTGGCCTAGGTCATCTCGGAGCCTCTTAAATATACCCTTAAGCCTCCATTTTAAGTGTGGAGAGAAAACACAAACTTGAGAGCTTAAAATTCATAGAGAGGGAAGAGCTTGAAGTTGGAAATTCAGAGAGGAAGCTTGAGAGAGTTGCTTGAAGAATTGAAGCTTGATGTTCTACCTCCACAAAAGAGTTTTTCTCATTCTCTTTCTCACCCTAACCTCATTTAAATTTTTGTATTGTGCTTGATTTATGAATATATTTGGAATCAAGAAACTTTTGCTGAGATTAGTCATGGATTTTCCCCTGTTGAACTAATTGCTATAAGCTAGGGGAATGATGTAGTTTATACTTTGATTATATGTCTTGATTTCTAATATGTTCTTTGATGTTGTTCTTGAATTTATTTATTATATTCCATACTTAATATTTTTCAACTAATTAGCTATTAATTAGATGATTTGGTTTCTAGAATTCGACACTTGAGGGAGGGAATTTTATAAACTACCATCGGTTAGTATAACCTAAGACTTGTAGAGTTTGAGAGAACCTATAATTCCTTTGAAGCCATGATCAAAGAACCATTAAACATAATGAATTCTTAATTTTTAGATTCAGAATAGAGATATTGGAATCGAGATTTAGGAATAAAATCACTCGGCACTTGAGAGAGGGCGTATAAATATCATCGGATTCTTGGCTTATAAACTAGGAATAATTGATTAGAATGCAATTGGTAATCAAAAGACACAGTTGATAGTTAGGTGAATTCAATCCCCTAGTACATTTGTGTATAGATGTCTCCATATTTTATTTTTGTATTTATATTTATCTTTGTATTTATTTAAGTTATATATTCATTTAACTTGGTTGCCTAGATAAAATTAGGTCACGATAATTCTAGTACTTAAGGATAATTTAATACCTGATTTCTTATGGGATTGACAACTCTATACTTATTACTTTATTATTTGTTTACAACCCGTGCACTTGTAGTTATTTTACATAAATACATTTAACTTAATATTTACGATAATTCCGATATTTAACGACACTTTAACAACCCGTCTTCGAGGGATCAACCTTTTTTGCAATTATACTAGGCAGTTCTAGTTTTTATTAGGACATGCTAGATTAATGAATAAAAGGAATATATATTTAATTTGATAGCATCGACGACAACTTATTAAATTTCGGCACCATTATTAGGGATTCACATTTTAGATTGTTGTCAATATTGGAAGTAAGTGACCTAATTTTAATATAAGCATATGTTTGTATTTTTAAATTTTATTTTTAAATGTTTTTTTTTTGTGAGGTACTTGGAGAGAATAGACTGACAAATCCTCTTGAAGTTTGCTTAACGAGACTCAGAGCCCTTCAACTGTGCTAGTGGAGATACAAATAATTACTGACGACATTTCCTAATCATAGTTTTTCACGAGATTATTAACTATAAAACTTCCTTGACAATTTATGACCCAAAATAAGGATGTCAACAGAAAGAGGAAATGATACTGCCTCTTTTACCATTTATCCACAGATCAAGCCTATCCATTGTTGGAAGACATAGCCGATTTCGACCATAGGAGTTAGAATTATTCACCAAGCCACCTCCATTTGGTGGATATTTCTAATATTTTGATACCATGATTTGACACTTGACATCACCACGCAAAGTCTTCTCTCGGCCTTGAAGACCTCGTTACCAAATTTTCGAGGAGACAAAAATCTTTGTAGAGAAATTGGATAGGATGGACCTACAAGCTGATCTTCAATTAACTCTAATAAATCCATGACAAGGATGGTGGCAAGGGACTCACAATACATATATAAATATGAAAGCCACCAAGAGGAGATGAGTACAAGCGAGAGATTCTTAGGTTTATTCAACGATGACTCAAGTGAGGAGGAGGTTCAAGACAATACTTATGTAACATTCCCCAATTTCACACACGTACGTATGAGAAATTTGTATAAATATTTACTCAACTTATATTAATAAAATAGTGGAAAATTAATCTTTTTTAAAACTTTCTAGAAATAACAGAAAAATCTACTCATAATTATATATATAGTTTAACATATATATATGCATATATACAGATATACGTATATAGTAGACCTCTCATATAGTCCCTCATAATATATACAGACAAAATAAATTCAAAATTCTCTCTAAAAAAACCACAGAATCAAAGTGCTCAAACGCACAAGCCGCGATCAGAAAGTCAGGGCTCCTCCTCTAAACTCACATGTCATCAGTACCCTCTGTAATATAAGAATATCTGTGAGTATAAAACTCGGTAACTAACATATGCAGATATAAAGTGCATAAAATATGAAACGTATAATCATATGGTTGGAATCATTGTGCATATTATATTGTCTGACAAGACCTTGAATCACATACTGAACCACTCAGAGAATATATAATACATCATGAGCTATATGGAGGTCTCGAGCCCCAGAAAATCACCTCTATGTACAGTAGAGGTCAACCCCATACCACCATCAGAGTATTTCCAAAGGAACCATAATGTCTCCCAAAGGACTAGAGTATTCCCGAAGGAACTATAGTGTCATCGAAGGAATCATATCATATATTTGGGTGCTGGCCTGCCACGTCCTATTCACTAATACCTGCCACACCCTAATCACTAATACTCGTCAAGCAATTTAAATACACCACGTATATACATCTCATGTAAAGCTGAATGACTGATATGTATTTACACATATCTACATATTCCATATTTCACAAATTCTACAGATTCATAGAAACAAAAACAAATTCTTACATTGCAAGTGTGACGTTATTTATCTCGTTTCCAAGCTTTTCAAATCTTTTCTTGTGAAATTCTCTTTGCTCAAGGTACAGTTGACGTACTCCTAGCATATATTTCTTTTTTAACAATAGATTCATTTGGTCATTAAATGATGCTACAAATATTATTGCTTTAACTTTGCTTCTTGAGAATAATTAATTCTTAATATTTTTCTAATAAAAGAACAAAAAAATACCAGGCAATTGAACTCTCACAAAAATAGATAAAAGTATCATTAATTAAAAGAAAATACGTTAGAATAATACTAAAATTCTAGAAAATTATACGCACGTATTAATATATTTACATAATAGAAAACTAAATTGACTTTTGTAGCAAAACCTGAGATATCCTTATTCCCCTAAGTAGAGTAAGGACAAATAAGCACTAAGTGAGCATAACGAATAAGCACTAAGTGAGCATATTATTCCAATAACTATCTAAGTGCAAGCCTTAAAAGAATAAGTTGTATTAATTGAAATTTTATCAAACTTCACATAATACAAGGAGGACTTTTCTCATATAACATATACCGAAATATTAAAAACAATATAGCCTTAAAATAATACTCTTGATTCATTTTTTTTAAACTAAGAAAGAAATCAGATATACTAATAATGGTATGTCTTGTAATTCAATTGAACACCATAAGAAATTCATTACTTATTATCAAAAAGGTAATGCATCCAGAATCATTAAATATATATACACACATATAAGAATCATCTTATAGAAATCAAGTTCTATGAATTGTGTAAAGTCCTGATTTTTATATGCGTATAATAGTAATTTTTACCCAAAAAAATTTAAAATAAAATATAATATTTTATATAAATGGTGGGATCCACTTTTGTTTTTTAAATACTATACCTATTCTTCTTTCTCTCCCTCACCCGATAACTTCCCCTATCCCTATCCCTCTCTTTCTTTTTCTTTTTCTTTTTCTTTTTCCTTTTCTTTTTTTCCTTCTTCCTTCTTCTTCTTCTTCGTAAACTTCAATCAAAAACTAGTCACCACCATAGACGGTAAGCCCAAGCCTCCCCCGACTGGCACTAACCCTCCTCAGTTACTGGTTTTCGATAAATCAGTTCCGGTAAATTGATTTCTGAGCTTTTTTGGCCGTTTTATAAATTAATTTATGGTGTTTATACAATTATTTTTGTGAAGTTATTTTATGGCAGTAAAAAAATATATAAAGTGAAAGTAGAGATTGAATCATGAATAAATATGACAATGTTGTATTAAAATATAGTTCGGTTTGAGAGAAATCTTAAATTGAAAAATATGATATTTTTCTAATTTGAGATGAAAAATGATATTTTAGCAAAACAGAATAGTATTGGACTGAAGTCTGTTACTATTAAGATTGAGCCTTGAGCTGAGACTAGAAAACTGTTATTTTTCAAAATATTTATGCATAAATGACATTTTTACAAATAATCGGCAAGGTTGATATATTTTTAAATATTTTCGAAAGTGATGTTTCCTAAATAATTCTATGGTAATGATATTTTCTACAATATTTCATAAAAGTGGTATTTTCGCAAATATTCAGCAAAGGTGATATTTTTCTAAATACCTTGAGAAAAGTGGACGTTTTTCAAAAACAGAAATGTTTGTTATTCTCGGATTTAAATCCCGTTTGAAGCTCAGGACCTCGAAATTTGGATTTACTAAGGTTGAGAAACGAGTTTTGATATATAACATTAATATATTTCGAATTAGCACAAATTCTGGGGCTCGTGAATAGTGCTGTTTTGCGTGCCACAGGCTGGGTCTCGGCCAAGGACCCGAATTTGACAAATTATATGTCTAACCTAACTATTTTGGGTACTAAAAATTCAATGGTGATGTCTGTTTCTCATTTTGATGCTCTGTTAGAAAAGTCACTTTTCAAAGTAAGCTTACGGGATTTTCGAAATAAATATCTGAGCACCCAAGTGACCAACGAAAGTTTCTTCTAGTGTCATTAGCTTGGTATAGCTATCATCTCGAGGTAGGGGTTCAATTACCTAGTTTTATACTTATTTTGATTTATAATTACATTATAATTGATTTATGAAAAATCGTGATTTACACGATAGTTTCATAAATTATGGAAACACATTAGATTATACTGGGATTAGACTATGTGATTTCATATATATATATTTTTAAATTGTGATTATGGGGTAATACAATAGAGAGATGTCCATGTTACAGTAAATCCCAGAATAATGCCAAGTGAGATTTTAAAGCATTGTTTGGTTATATTTTGCATGATTATTACATATGTTGTTACATATTGTACATACCATAGGAGCACACACTTGAGTTCCATTATTGCATCGTAGTAGTTTAAATCGCTGGTGAGTTATTGTAGCGCTAAGTGAAAGACCTAGGCCCCTGCACAGGTTTTTGGTTGACACTCCTCTTGGTAGTGTCAGGATTAGGTACCTTTGATAAGAGGTATTACGGGGCCATGATGGGAGGATAGAGCTCACTCATTTATATTGATTGATGTATGATATGTATAATCATGTGTTTCTAGTTTTAGTTTTGAATATGTAATTATTCTAGATAACAATTATTTTATAAATTTGGTTTGTAAATAGATTTTGGAAAAGGTATTAACCATACAGATTTGGTTAAATTTCATCCATTCAAAAAGATAATTAAATTTCTACCGAGCATGTGAATGCTCACCCCCTTACTTCTTCCATTTTTAGGTATTTGACTGTTTGAGGTAGTCGTCTTAATGGATTGACAAGCTGTGCAGCTTGTGTATGCAGTTCTATTCTTAATTCCCTGGTGGGTGTCTATACTTTGTTAAATTCTTTTTCTTGTCCAATTACTTAGCCAAGATTAGTAAATTTACTAAGTGGATGTATGAGGATGATTTGATTATTAATTTGAGAACTTGATACTACAAGTGATTTTATGCAAATTATTTTGGACATTGGACTAAAATTTTCAATTGAACTCAATTTACCAAAATTTATGATTTCTCAATAAGTATCCAAATAAGATAACTGAAAATTTTCTTGAACTTTAACATAGATTTTTCTTAAGTAATTAAAAACTAATAAGAGTTTTAATGGTTATGGAATTCATAATGATTTGAGGACCAAAATGAAATTATCTAATAATTAATTTCTCCTTAATTTTGTAAAATTAATATTTTATTTTATTTTCACCTAAAATTGCTAGAAGTCATGGCTTTTGATTTCCAGTCGTGACAGAAATAGTATTAGAGCTGTAGGTTTTAGATCTGTATGTGATCTTGCCCGTGATATTTTGCTGTTTAAAAAGGATTTTGAATAGTGTTTGATAAATACCTCATACATCACTTAGGAGTTGGCTAAATATATTGTCTTTGCTCAGACTCGTTCTGAAATCCTTCGTTCATCTTCCTAAAGTGAAACTCTAGTATCCTTGAGATGGTTATAACCCAGAAACTCTAGCCTCAGAAGTTTTAGGATTGACATGAGACTAGTAAATTCTGCTTCTATCCAAATTCTGTGATTCAAATGGACATTCATACTTATACTTCTATATCTATTCGGATAGTAAGCTATGTGTGAACCCTATAGGTTCTATGATAGCTCACATAGCTATCTCGTACTTGGTATTTTAACATACCTTGGATTGGATCGATGTTTCGTAAATTTTGGGATGTGATTTAACTTTCCTAATTTTCAAATACTTTTAAATTACTCGGTTCAAGTAATTGGTGGTTGATGCTTATATTAAAGTGTTTAAATTAATGATACCTTTGCATGACATATGCCTTGTTGATTAATAAATTGGTATGATATATATTGAGTTTGCTTAGATATGGAGTTGTACTAATTCCATCAAGTTTGGCTTGACATTAATTGTGCATTAATAGGATAATTGATTTAATTTTATATGAAATTCTTGGGTTGTTTAATTTTGTCAAAATTATTGAACTATAACTATGTTTCTTGTAACTTGTTTACTCGTTATAATTTATTTGCCTACATGATAGCTGCATACCTAAGTTTACTTGTATTTTCAAAATAAAACTTTTGGAATTGGAAATTTTTTAATGATTAATGGATTGATAAAATTTTCATTGATTAAAGAATCAGATTGTGTATTTAGATGTGGTTTCCATTCAATCTTACATTTCTAAATACATCAGAAATGGTCTTGTAATCCTTAGGTGAACCATTATTTGATATTGGTAATTTAATCAAACTTAGAACTTTCTTACATGGTTTAAGTTACTTTTAAATCTCCAAAATTGATTGGCTTGGTTAGAAACAAAGTAAGTTATTATGTTTGATGAATTGCATGTCTTTATTTTTAAGAGAACTATTGATATTCTTAAACTTGAAGTATTAGTTAGGTAAAAGTAATTTAATTTTTCAAAGGATGTATAGTTTCCAAAAAAAAAAAAAAAAAAAAAAGAAAACTTGTGGGCTATTTGAAATTGGATTTTATAAGATTGCACTATTATAAAGTTTGAACCTTGGTGTATATAAAATTTAGTTATGGTACTAAATTAATTATGCGTTTGATAATGCCAGTTGGAGAATTATTTAGACCACTGAAATTTTTATAAACTTAAAGTTCTAAGTACCTTTCTAGTATTGAATATAGTCGATATTCTTAGTATTTGACTTTGAATCTAAGATATACCTTCACATATTTATTTATAAGTTAACTTAGAACTAAACATGGGATATTTATGAAAAAAGTTTATGTGAAAAATTTGGAGAAACAAGTTTGATTTCTTAGAAAACTTTTGGCACGAATTAATACAGTATAAGTATAAATTTTTGGGAGAATTATGCATATGTTTGAGATGCCATTTTTATAATATCTTATTGTATGAATTTTGCTAAGTAAAACTTGGTTATGGTATCTTGTTTGGAATCTTATGTGAGTGAAAAAAAAAATTTGAGAATTTGAATCTTAGATGGAAATTTTATAAACCCTTGTTGTTTTTATGGCACATGCCTTGTTATGTGGTTTACTTTATTGATGTATATATAATGTTAGTGAACCTTAGATTTTTTAAACCTTTATTGAGCAATAGATGATTGTTCATTGATTAAGTCAAGTTAGGTTGACTTTACTTTATTGGTCTCAATTGGATAATTGAGTACTTGTGTGGTTAATTTAATTTAATATCCTAAGTATTGGGATTTCCTAGTGTTGGAGACTTAGGATGATATTTCATTTGAGCTTCAAATGGGACAAATTTAGTTTTGAATACCTATATTTTGATTGGAGTTGGGTGGTACATAATAATGCATGGTACTTTTATTAAAACTCTTAAAATTCATAGAAATTAGATTTTCAAGTGAATACAAGATATGAATTAGAATACTTGATTTAGTGTTTGATAAAGTTTGAATTATGCAATTAGAATGTGGTATTTCCTTTGAAAACATAAATTGAGTTTTAAATTCTTAGGGCTGAATATGTTACAAGCTGATTGGCTATGCAAAAGAGTTATTTTCTAGGAACATGCTTGACAAGTTGAATAAGGCTTTAAAAAAATTGTCTATCTATTTAGAATCTAAAAATTTAACTATAACATACTCTACTATTTTTCGAAAATGTTTTATAAAATTTCTATATCTTAAAAGTGTCTTTCAAAACTATTTTTAATAAAATTATTAGAGTGTGGTGACTTTAAAGTTATAAAACGCAGAGATAATCTTACTAAAGTATGTCTTACCTACAATTTTTTCATAAATAAAGAATTATGGAAATCTGTTTGCATATATGATATGCTAGTGAAAAGAATGTGTAGTTCTGAATCTCTTGGAGGGACATTTCTAAAAACCTTGAATTTTTTTCTTTTGAAATTTTAAGAATGTATCTATTATGCTTAACTATGTTTTAAAAAGAATTGACATATTGTAAATACTTGATAATTTATTTAGCAAACTATATATATAAAGCGAGGAATTTTTTCTTGTTCTTACTTAACTTAATGAGTATCATTTAAGGAACTTTGTTTTGATTTTTAAGAATTATTAGATACTCTTGTCATAATTTGTTGTACGTTGACATTCTGATTAAGTTGTTGGTATTAAGTTAAGCCTACGACTCATTACTGGATTTGAGTTAAACCTAAGCATCATTATGTGACATAATTGATGGTATTTGAGATCAGTTTACTCATGAGTCTATATTAGGAGTTGTTAAACTCTTGTTATTATATTTTCAAAAAGAATACTTAGAGTTCAGGTTTAGTTTACCTATGGCCAAGGTGAGACCTTATTGTGAACTGGTTTAGTAATCTTATATGCCCCTAATTTTGATGTTGCATGTTTTCAAAAATATTTTCAAACGATTTTCAACTTAAAAATGAAATAGGGTGAAATAGAAGACAGGCGTACTTGCCGAGACAACTTATTCTGTTAAAACCTTGTTTCAGAGACATTATAATGTTGTTATTAATTTTGCTTGCATGTAGGATGGCGAGTCATTCCTATATAACTTCTCCTTGCATCAAAGACCTTGAAAGTCTTTTGATTCATTATTAATGTGTATGACTTGCAACTATATAAGGTAAAGAGACTTGGAGAGTCTCTGGACTTAATTATGGTATGAGTTAATAAGAGTCTTTGGGCTATATTTGTTATGGGAATATTTGTATTTTATATGCTTGAGTTATTCCTTGTGCTATGTACTCTTTTGTTAGAGACTTTTACTCTTGGTAATTCTAGTCCAGTTCTGGACTAGAAATGTTTTGTATACTTGATTGTTTCTTACTCGTTATAAGGAACGGTAAATGACTTATGTCATTATACTCTTATTGTGGGTTCTAAACTCTAGAACTTTCTATCTTGTGTGGTATAATATAAGGTTATTAATTTCCATTTAGGATCCTATTAGAGTCTTTGAACTCGGTGAACATTTAGGACCGGGTTCTAGATGCAGTCAAATGGGATTATCCCGGTGTGTTGTTGATCAGGTATAATCAGGGGGACAGTATTGTATGTATTTAACATTTGATCTGCTACTCTAGTTTAGTGCCTAACAATCAGTGCTCAGATTATAAGAGTTTTGTATTTTTGACATTTAGCCTTAGTTATCATTACTACTTCCGTAACTAATTACTGACTCGAGGTCATTGTTTCCAAATTCTTATGTTAGAGTCCTAGTACCTATTGATAAGCCATCTTATAATTCCATATCTTTCCATATACATTCTTATCTCATGTTTTTGTGGGGTATTGATGTGTTGATGATATTCAATGTCAAGTATTCACTCTCATTCCAATGGCTATTCCAAGTCATTCTACTCACATTTTCTGGTTTATACTTGAATTTTGAGATGAAATTCTTTTAAGGAGGGAAGAAGGTAAAAACCTGATTTTTATATGGTTATAATAGTAATTTTTACAGAAAAAATCAAAATAGAATGTAATATTTTATATAAGTGGTGAGACCTACTTTTGTTTTTAAAAACTGTACCTATTCTTCTTTCTCTCTCTCACCCGACAACTTCCCCTATCTCTATCTTTCTTTTTCTTTTTCTTTTTCTCCTTCTTCCTTCTTCTTCTTCTTCTTCTTCGTAAACTTCAACCAAAAACCAGCCACCACTATAGACAGCAAGCCCAAGCCTCGCCCGACTGGCATTGACCCTCCTCAGCTGCTGATTTGTTACGGTAACTGATTTTTGAGTTTTTTTGGCCGTTTTACAAATTAATTTGTGGCATTTATGCAATTATATTTGTGAAGTTGTTTTTATGACCGTAAAAAATATATAAGGTGAAAGAGAAGATTGAATCATGAATAATTATGGTGGTGTTGTATTGAAATATAGTGTGTCTTGAGAGAAATCTTAAATTGAAAAATGTGATATTTTTCTAATTCGAGATAGAAGGTAATATTTTTGCAAAATTAAGTAGTATTGGACTGAAGTCCATTACTATTGAGAATGGGCCTTGGGATGAGATTAGAAAACTGTTATTTTTCGAAATATATATGCAAAAGTGAATTTTTACAAATAATTAGCAAAGTCGATACTTTTTAAAATATTTTTAAAAGTGATATTTTCCTAAATAAATTATGTGATAATGATATATTGTGAAATATTTTAGAAAAGTGGTATTTTTGTAAATATTCAGTAAAGATGATATTTTTCTAAATACTTTCGAAAAAGTAGACTTTTCAAATTAATTCCAAAAAGAGACATTTTTGTAATTCTTGTATTTATAGCTCCTTTAACACTCGGGACCTCGAAACTAAATTCTGACTTCAAATTTGGATGTAGTGAGGATGAGAAATGAGTTTCGATATATAACATCGATATGTTTCGAAGTGATACGAATTCTGAGGCTCATAAATAGTGCCATTTTGCGTGCCATAGGCCGGGTTTCGACTAGAGACACAGATTTGATAAATTATGTCTAACCTAACTATTTTGAGCACTAGAAATTCAATAGTGAAGTCTATTTCTCATTTTGAGGCTCTGTTGGAAAAGTCACTTTTCAAAGTGAGCTTACGGGATTCCCGAAACAACTGTCTGAGTACCCAAGTGACCAACGGAAGTTTCTTCGAGCGTCATTAGCTTGGTATAGCTACCATCTCAAGGTAGGGGTTTAATTACCTAGTTTATACTTGTTTTAATTTATAATTGCATTATAATTGATTTATGAAAAAAATGTGGTTTATGCAATGGTTTAATAAATTATGGAAACATATTGGATTATACTAGGATTGGACTGTGTGATTTTATGTACATATTTTTAAATTGTGATTATAGAGTAATACAATGGAGAGCTGCACATATTACAATAAATCCCAGAATAATGCTAAGTGAGATTTTAAAATATTATGATAGGCTCACCATACAAATATTTTCATCTTAGAAGGTAGTTTCAGAGACCAAAACAATCGCCACCAAGATGTAAAGGTTCCATGTGATCAGTCTGTACATCTGCAAGGTGGTAGCCTATTTTGTGTAACAGCCAGAACCTGAGTAAGACCATATAATTTTGTCATTCCCAAGAAACATACTTAAGGGAATGGATAAGATCTTATCAACATCAACTTCTATAAAATATTGACGAATGTATTCCTAGTTCAAGGGCAATTGTTATTTGTGGCATAAAAGAAATGTAGCCTAGACTCCATGGATCGAGGGCACATTTCACTATAGTGTTGACTCATGTTTTGTATCATCAATCTTATACTCATGTTTTGAAGTTAAACAAACATAAGTTTGGTTATATTTTGCGTGGTTATTACATACACTATTACGTATTGTACGTACCATAGGATGATATATTTGAGTTCCATCATTGCATCATGGTAGTTTAGATCGCTAGCAATTTGCTGCAGTGCTATATGAAAGACCTAGGCCCTTGCACAGGTTTTTTGCTGACACACCTCCAGGTAGTGTCAGGATGCTGGGTACGGTTTGCTGGTAAGGGGTATTACAGGGTCGTGATGGGAGGATGAGAGCTCACTCATTTATATTGGTTGATGTATGATATGTACCATCATGTGTTTATGATTTTAGTTTTGAATATGTGATCATTCTGGATAACTATTATTTTATAAACTTGGTTGATAAATAGATTTTGGAAGAGGTATTAACCATGCAGGTCTGGTAAAATTGCATCTATTCAAAAAGGTAATTGAATTTCTACTGAGCATGTGAATGCTCACTCCCCTACTTCTCCCACTTTTAGGTATTTGACTATTTGAGATAGTCGTCTCAATGGATATACATGCTGTGCAGCTTGTGTATGCAGTTCTATTCTTAATTCCCTGGTGGGTGTCTATACTTTGTTAAATTCTTTTCCTTCCCCAATTACTTAGCCAAGATTAGTAAATTTACTAAGTGGATGTATGAGGATGATTTTGTTATTAATTTGAGAACTTGATACTTCAAGTGATTTTATATAAATTATTTTGGACATTGGACTAAAGTTTTCAGTTGAACTCAATTTACCAAAATTTATGATTTCTCAACAAGTGTCCAAATGAGATAACTGGAATTTTTCTTGAACTTTAACGGGTATTTTTCTTAAGTAATTAAAAACTAATAAAAGTTCTAATGGTTATGGAATTCATAATGATTTAAGGACTAAAACAAAATTATCTAATACTTGATTTCTCTTAAATTTTGTAAAATTAATATTTTATTATATTTTTACTTAAAATTGCTAGAAATTATAGCTTTGGATTTCCGGTCGTGACAAATTATCTTAATTAGAATTAGTCAAACACATATATAAAAGGAGCTTCGTAAATTTTGAACACGAGAAGCTTGAAAGGATTTGTATAAATAAAAGTCTTCTAATGAAAGGTAATTAATAACCCAGTACTTAAATGAAACAAGTCTATAACTAATACATATATTTATACGACCATTGATACAAAGTAAAAGAACAAAATAAAGAATGTGCCTTTCAAGAAACACTTCTAGCAATATATCTCTTGTCAAGGTAATAAACGATATACAACTCTCTTTATTCCTTTTTCTTAAGTTGTGTTATAATGAAAAAGAGAGAAATAGGGAAGCTACGGAAGAAATTGTTTTCAGTAGTGAAAGAGCTGAATAGTAAAATAAAGTGCAGTTTTCCTTTTATACTAGGTGTTATACTGACTTAACTAAGTCAGTCTTCCCACTAAGCAACATATATATAATATTTATTTTACAAATATAGGTTAACGATATTTCTAATAAATTAAAGAAAACTATAGACCTGTACAAATTTTATTATAATAAAACTTGTACTACAGATAATAAAAAAAAAAAAATAGACACACATAAGAATTATATCAAAACAAGAACTTGTAAGATTATATATATAGATACTCCATAGGCAATATTTCTCAAATATTATTATTATTTTAAATAGAAAACTCTTAGAATAAAAGTATACATCATACTATAAACTTAATCTACTTTAATAGTACTTTTCCAATTAAATGAGATATAAATAAAAATCATGTTAAATTGCTAGAAAGATCAAGTTAATAATACAAATCAAATTTATACTATTGAGCTTGTCTTGAGCATTTCACTGAAAAATTTACTTCACAAACAAAGATTATAAAAAAACCAACATACTAAAAGAAATACTCGAAATTTTACACATATAAATGCATTAATATATATATATATATAAAAGAAAATATTATGAAATCATGTTATTATTGTCTCTTTAATTATGTGAGGAACTGGGTGTCATTTGGAAATTCGAGATATCGTAACTTACGAGTCTCCACCTTTGAGGTCCAAGTCATTACGCCACCGGTTATCAAACCACACATCTATGAAGATCCCATGTGGCCAAATCCTCCTCTACAGCCTCTAGCATTGTTCAATTAAGCCCACTATGCACATCTGCTTGAGTCGAATCAAGTTAAGTGTACATGGCAAATATTGCCATACATCGCCAAGCCTGAGGGCGTTCAAAACCAAGACTCATATGTCATGTTGTACGATATGTAATATGGGTGAAAGCCACTCTTTGGCAAGCTTTTAATTTGTACATAGTTGAGCTTAAAGGCGTAAATTCTGGAGGAAAGTTCCACCAACCTGGGCTAAGTCACTATGCCTGGAACATCAATTTCACCAACTATATTAGGGGGCAAAAATGTCTCATATCATTGGTACGTATTCTTATTCTCATGTATTTAATTTGATTGAACTACGTTGATTTTGAGTTTGGGGTAGGAACATTGTTGGTTAATTATTTGTTGGCTATTAGATTTGCTTATGTGTTGGTTGCCATGATTTTTCCTTCCATGACTTTTGTTATTTTAATAAATACTTTACTTAGTTTTTTTTAGTTTGTTTGAATAAGTTGCAAGTTTTGTTGAGATAAGATGACTTCTTATTAATGATGATTATAGTCATTAAATATTCTTTAGGACTTTTAAAATGTAATTTATTGAATTATCTGCGTTCTTGACTCGCATTTGTTGAATTTCACTTTTGCTTCTCTATATTTGAGTACCATGAATCATGATCACTTGACTAATTTGAGCTTTAGACAATACTTATATTCATTAGTTAGGCCTTGATATTTCATGAACTCTAGAATTCGTTTAAGTATTGTTTAAGGTGAAATCCTAGGTTAAATGTCATTGAAGAGAGGATTTAGGTATTTCTTTAGATTGTTTGAGTCTTTGAAGCTTAGCCTTCGAAAATTTATCCTTAGTTCACCCCACTTGAGTCTATTTAACCTATTTTTTTCATCATTCTCACAACTGCATCCACCACTAAATGAATTTCCCTTTCCTAAACCCATCACTAATAGATATGATTATATTGTACTCTTGCATGATTCATTGAGCATAATGGCAAGTATAGGTTGTATTTAGAGAATTGTTGGTAGAATGATTTGTTGCAAATAAAAGAAATAGAAAGGAGATAATTTGGTATGAATTTTGTATTACCTTCTATTTCTATTCAACATTGTGGACAATGTTAATTTTGAGTTTATGGGTGAGATTTATGCTTCCTTTTTTTTTTTTTCTTATCACAATCCTTATCTTATTATCAAAAAAAAAAAACAAAAAAAATAGAAAAATAAAAAAAGTAAAAAATAAATAAAGGATTGTGGTTGTTTTTGTATTTTTGGTGAATAAGCTTGTTGTAAGAATAATTGAAGGAGAAAGAGTGATGTAATAGGGGTTAATGAGTGAAATTGTTTTTTTTTTTTTTTTCCGTGAGAATCATGCAAGAACCTTGAGTTTTAATACATGTCTAGGACACTTCAAGCTAAAAAATATCCTTCTCATCTGCCCTTCACCTGGTCTTACATTATAAGACTTAAAAGGCCTTTTGATCTTCGATGATACTATAACATATATTAGTGGAGACAACACAAATAATGCGCTTATGGTAGTTCTAATTTACATTATCTAGAGATCACTTATAGTCTCACGAGCATATGAGTCTATCCAGAGTATATTTGGATGAGTAAGATTGATTATGCACACTTACACGAGAAGGTCTTGAGTGGGGTGAAACTGATACTTGATTGAAATTCTATATAGTCTTAATGGCTGCATTTCATTTTAGCTTAGAACGTTTAGTGGCTTTGGAGATACGTGCATAATTGTTGATTCAATGCGAAACTTTCACTCTTTGCTATTTGTATTTAATACTTGATTTATGTTTTGTTTTTTCTTTCTTTTGTTTAGTTTTGTTTGAGAATGAGTAAATATTTGAATTTGGGAGTATTTGATGAGTTGGTCATTTACTGACAAAGTAAATACTTTTAAGTTTAAATATTTGTATGCTTTCAAGCATTTCTGTTAGTTTAATGTGTTTTTGTAGATTTTGTGAATAATTAAGAATCTAGGTGATTTTGTAGTAAAAATGCGAGTTTTGAAGTATTTTGGATTAAGCTGAGATTCAACAAGGCAAACCGGTGCGAATGGGGATGAAATGACGTAAAACAGAGTGAAAAAAGGGGGTGAAAACACTCTCCGTGCACCACCACATTTTTAGAATAGCGCAGTTGAGCATGGCTTGCACTAAAGGCCATCTAATAGTCAGTTTTAAGCATATTTTCTTGATCTAATGGTCAAGTTTCACTCACTTTCATAGTCTTATATCTTAGAAGTCTACCTAAAGCTTATCAAGGAAAGATGGTGGCTATAAGAGAAGCAAGAGATCTTTCCAAGCTCCCACTTGAAAAGCTCATGGGGTCACTCATGACTCATGAGATTATGATGAAAAAGCACAGTCAAGAAGATGAAAATGAGAAGAAAAACAAAACCATCGCTCTCAAAACATCAAGAAGATGATGATGAGCTTGACGATAGTGAGATTGATGACATTGCCTTTCTCACCAAAAAGTACAAGAAGTACTTAAAATTCATGAAAAGAAATCCTTCAAAGAAGTACAACAACAACAATAACAAGGGAAATGACTATGGAGAAAAGAAAGCAAGAGATGATCCTATCACTTGCTTTGAATGCAAGAAGCCCGGACATATGAAGAACGAGTACCCATTGAGGAAAAAGATGAAAAAGAAGACTATGAAGGCTACTTGGGATGATAGTGATGAAGAAGGATCCGACGAAAAAACACAAGAGGAAATTACCAATATGTGCTTTATGGCTATTGAAAATGAGGTACAAAAGATGAAGAAAAATCAAAACCTTTGGTTCTTGGATAACAGTTGTTCCAAACACATGACCGGTTATCTCTCCTTGCTTTTCTCATTTATGAAGAAAAATGGAGGGTATATTACTTTTGGAGACAACGCCAAAGGCAAAATTATGGGTATTGGCAACATCGGTATCTCATCATCACCCATTATAGAAAATGTCTTGCTTGTTGATAGTCTTAAGCATAATTTACTTAGTATTAGTCAACTTTGTGATAAGGCTATAAAGTTATTCTTGAGTCCTTCAAATGCTTAATTGAGAATGCTTGTTCAAAGGAAGCCATTTTCATTGGAGAGAAAAAAAGAAAATGTTTACATTATCAATATTGAAAAATACTCAAATCAAGACAAATGCTTTTCGGTTATGAAAGATGATTCTTAACTTTGGCACAAAAGACTTGGACATGCTAGCATGGGAACTATTTCAAAACTTTCAAAGAAAAATCTTGTGAATGGTTTACCAAGTTTGATTTTTGAAAAAGATAAAGTTTGTGATGCATGTCAATTTGGAAAATAAGTTAAAAGTTTTTTTAAATCCAAGAATTTTATTTCAACTACTAGACTATTGCAACTACTTCACATTTATTTATTTGGACTATCAAAAACTACAAGTCTTGGTGGAAAACATTATACTTTTGTGATAGTTGATGATTTTTCAAGATTTACTTAAGTTCTATTTTTAGCATATAAAAATGATATGATAAAAGTTTTTACTACTTTTATAAAAAAGGTGCAAAATGAAAAAGGGTATACCATTGCTTCTATTAGAAGTGATCAACGTGGTGAATTTGAAAATGATGAACTAGAAGCATTTTGCAATGAAAATAGTTTTGATCACAATTTTTCTGCACCTAGAACTCCTCAACAAAATGGGGTTGTAGAAAAGAAAAATAGAACGCTACAAGAAATGGTAAGAACTATGCTTAATAAATATGCCTTACCAAAATATTTTTGGGCCGAGGCCGTAAATACCGCTTGCCATATAGTCAATAGAGTAATGATTAGACCTACTTTGAACAAGACACCTTATGATCTTTAGAAGGATAGAAAACCCAACATTAGTTATTTTAAAATTTTTAGTTATAAATGTTTTATTTTGAATACTAAAGATAATTTGGGTAAATTTGATTCAAAATCTGATGTTTGTATATTTCTTGGTTATTCTACTACTAGTAAAGCTTATCGAGTTTTCAACAAACGAACTTTAGTTGTAGAAGAATCTATGCATGTTGTTTTTGATGAGACTAACATTCTCTCAAAGGAGAGAAATATAGGTAATGATGATGTTGTAGGTATCAAAGAGGTTCTTGAAGATTTAAAGAGTTGAAGCTCCTTTCTATTAGAGTTTTTCTTTTCCATTCTCTCACCCTAATCTCTTTAGAAATTTGTGTTGAACATTTTGAATGAATATTATGAGATTTATGAATTTCTTTATGAGCTTAGTTTTGGATTCTACTATATTTTGTTAGAATTTATATGTTATGATTTTATATATCCTTTTGACACTTTGTTTTGATTATTTTGATTATTGTTAGTTTATTTTTTATTCTCAATTTATTTATGTTTCTCTTTGTTTATTGCTTCTTATTTATTTGGCCAATGAATTAGTTGAACTTATGTTGTGATTTTGATGCTCGGAGAGACTGATTTCATGAACCGATATTGAGAAACTTAGTTTAGGTTATTGTGAGATCGAAAGGAGATTAATACCTAGATAATCACTTTGAGAGTTTAGGTTATTGTAAGATCAAGAGATGAGCAATAGCTTAAATTTCAATTAAAGGCTAAATTTAATGAGTGCTTAAATATAAGGGATAGATAAGGATATCGACTTGAGTTGTTTTTGCATATTATCTTATTTGACAGTCAGGAGAAGTAATGAGGTTAGATTAGATCCCTCAATTAGTAAGTTGAGTAGAATTAGACTAGTAATTACTTAATTTAACGAACTTAGGAGTAATTAGATGAAATTAAGTCCTTAGTACATTAATGCACAATATAATCCATATTTTATTTATGCATTTCATTTTATTTTTGTTTATATAATTTTAAATTCATTTAGTTTGGATGCCTAGATAAAGATAGGTTATGATAAATCCAGTATTTACGACACTTTAACAACAAATCCTTATGGGAAAGACCCTTTTTTCCATTATATTAGGTAGATGTAGTTTTTATTAGGGCATGCTAAATTAGTGAATAGGAGGAATATAAATTTTAATTTGATAGCAGCGACGACAGCTTATCAGGTTGCGTGGCTGGGGATGATGTGGCTGGGACAGGTTTTGGTGGTCGATGCGGCCAGGGCTGCGTTTGTTGGCAAAATCCAGACGTAGGGTGAAGAGGTTTCAGGACAACACTAAGTAACTCATCATGAAATTAGAATTGGAGAGGAGAAGACACCCTAAAGAGATTGGATTAGTTATAAATTTTAGAATTAAGTGAGCGTATTTTTGTTCGTTTGAAATATTCATTAAAGGAGATTCCTATGTAATCTAAAACCTTAGACTAGATCGGACTAGCTTAGGCTTTTAGCTATAGGTATGGGCCAAATTCTTTAAAAATCCACTTTTATATTTTTACCAAATACCTTTATACTGAAAGTTTTATTGAAAAAGTGTTTTTCGCTTTCCAAAAAGCTTAACCAAACAGGTCCTGAGTAGGTCCTTCAGGATGGCAGAGAACATATGCCCTTTTGATGCAAGGGTATTACTGGCTATAGATGCGGGATGATTCGGTGGAGTACTCCAAGACCTATCTCATCTGCCATTAAGACAAACTGCTGAGGTAGTAGCGCCTGTGTTATTGGAGCCAATACTTGTCCCAGGAAAATGTGGAAGAGTATTTCGCTTGACTCATTGCAAAACTATTGAAGACAAAAATGCAGACGAATATCTTAGTGACAATGGACAGATTGTCGAGATATTTGGCATTTATCTAAAGCTATTAAAATGGGTAGGCCGGGACAGGCCGACCCACCCATACCTAGTTTTGGCTGTGAACAGGCCGGGCCAGGCTAGCCTGGTCCATATGGCTGAGAGGGAATCCTAGGCTGGCCCTATGGCCGAGGCGGGCCCCCGGTGAGTTGAGTCTAGCCCCGCCCAAAAATAGGCCGATGTAGGCCGGCCCATTCTGGCCTGCAGTTGGCCCCCTTTTTTTTTTTAAATTTAGAAATTTTAAAACAATTTAAAAATGAAAAAAATATATATTATATATAATTCTTATAAAAAAAATATATAATTATATATATATGAATACATATAATATATATACATATATTATATTATTTATTTGTTAAATTTTTTTAAAAAAATGGGACCAGGCCTGGTCGGCCATAGGGGTGATAGGCCCAGCTCGGCCCTGGGAGTATGGCAGGGTAGGACCCGTGTCTATCTTGAACGAGCCAGGCCGGGGTGGCCTGCGGGCCGCTGTAACAGGCCGCTGGCCAGCCCGCTTGGCCTAGCCTATTTTGACAGCTTTACATTTATCCCAACGCCAATGTATTGTTCGACATGGAAGATAGCTGGACTTTTCTTTAGACAGGAATATTAGAGTGTACCCCAAAACATAGTCAGTAACTGTGAAAAGAAATTTATGGGATCATTTTGGTCTGAACTTCCAATTTCTTGGGATCTTAACTGAATATATTCTCGAGCTGCCATCCCCAAATATATAGGCAGATGGAGAGATTCTATGGGATAATAGAGGAATATTTGTAGCATTTTATCAATGCCAACAAGAAGAATTTGTCATAATTACTTGATGTAGCTCGATTTTAATTCAAAACTCAAAAGAGTTCTTTGACCAATAAAAGTGCTCTTGAGATTATTATCAATAGCTAGCAGCCATTATTGCCCCACACAGTGGATGAATGTCGTGTAAAGAATCCCTGAGTCTTCAACTTAACAAAAAGAATGGAAGAAAAACTCTGAAATATCCAAACTTACTTAGAGGAAGCCTCGAAGAGAATGAAGAAGTGGTCAGATTAAGGTAGTTAGCCATTGGAGTTCCAACAAGGGTTTTGATCAAGTTGTAATAAGAATAACTAAGATTCAGATGGGATAAAGATATGTGAATGTCTTATCAAGTGGAAGTTTCAGGGAAGAACCCAACAAAAGAATATCTTATCGAGTGGAAGGGCCTCAGAGAAGAAGAAACCAGCAAGAAAGTGAGAAACAATTTGAAGAAACTAATGAAAAAAATTAAAGATTATGAAGCTACCAAATCTTTTATAATGCCGATAGACTAAGTGAAAAAGAATATGACATATTGCCATACCAATGGCCATGTTGCCCATCTATAGTGTGCACCATGTACCCACTATGCTTATAAAGGGAGGAATTTTATGTATAGTTAGGGGCATTTTTTTCTAGAATCATTAGTAAAATCTGTGGCCAAATACCCTATCTTTGGGTCATAAGAATTAGAGGAAAGTGGTTATAGTTTGAAAATTTCGTTATATTTTTTTTTTATATTTTGAATATTCCCATATACTTGCTCAGTAAAAATCATGTTTTCTCATGCCAGGAGGCTAAAAACTCAAAATTCTCTTTAGCGGTAGTGACTTGGGTGCCTATGGAGGGGTCTTGGCTACTAGCATAATAAGGTAAGCTATGTACTCCCTTGCCCTATCAATTAGAGTTGATTCATACTCATGCTCAACGTGTTGCCTAATTGTTGCTAGCAGCTTGTTGCTTGCTTGTTGTCTACGTGTTACTTATTTTTGCCTCAAAATGTCATGCTTTTGCTTCCTTGTTATGTGATCGCTATTATCGAATATGCTTATTTTGTGCTTACACAATGCTATGTGAATATCTATTGTCCCGTGTTGCCTGCAATATAGTGAACCAATAGGTTTGTTTACCTGCTGACTTGAGTTTTACACTGATTTATTAGCATGAAGCGTCAGCAAGTGCCAAATGTTCCTTCTATATTGAAGTGCCAAAGAGGTGACCTGTGACACAGAGCAGAGGTGGGGAATCCTGTTCATATATTATTCGGAAGGAGGTTGACTTTATTGAGGAGTGAAATGATCGAGATTGTTGAGAGAAATACATATATGCAAAATAACTGCAAGTGTACGGGTCTAAACAACTAATAAAGTGATAAAAGAGTTGTCAATCCCACGAGCAATTGGGTGTTAAATTGTCATCACCTATCAAGATTATCGTAACCTAACTTTATCTAGGTAATCAAACTAAATGAATTTATAACTAAATAAATATAAATCTAAATATAAACAAAAAAATAAAATATGGAAACTTCTATGGATAAATGTACTAGGGGATTGAATTCACCTAACCATCAATTATGTCTTTTGATTACTACTTGTATCCTAATAAATTATTCCTAGTTTATAAGCTAAGAACCCGAAAGTATTTTTACTCCCTCTCTCGAGTATCGAGTGAAATTATTCTTAAGTTTTCGATTCCGATATCTCTATTCCAAATCTAAAATTAGGAATTTATTATGTTCAATGATTCTCAATCATAGATTCAAGGGAATTATATGCTCTCTCGAACTCTATACACTCATAAGTTATACTATCTTATAATTGTATCTAAAATTCCCTTTCTCGAATACCGAATTCTAGAAACCAATTCATCCAACTAGTGGCCAATTAGTTAAGAAGCATTATGCATGGAGTAGCATAAATAAATTCTAGTAAAACATCAAGAGGCAAAATGGAAATCAAGACATAGAATTAAGTATAAGCTACATCATTCTCTTAGCATATAATAACTAGTTCAACATAAGAGAATCAATTGCTAATCCCGACAAGAATTTCACAATTTTTAAACATATTCATAAATCAAGCATAATACAAAACTTCAAATGAGATTAGAGTGAGAATGAGGAAGAGAAAAGTCTTTTCCGAAGTTAGAATTTCAAGCCTTCAATTCTTCAAGCAATTCTCTCAAGCTTCCTCTCCAAATTTCAGCTCCAAAACTCTATTCTTTCTAGGATTTTTAGCTTTTTTTGTTGTGTCTCCTCTTCAACTCTCTACTCTTACTATGGATGCTAAAGTATGTATTTATAGGACACTCACATGACTTAGGATGGAGGGAATTCTAATTATTCGATCAGATGCATTCAAGGGCCGAGATTTCACTTAAAATCTTGTTAAAAAAGCAGATGCAGATGAGGGGGAGCTCCCCAATGTTCTTTGGATAGAGCCTTGATGTTCATGGTTCTAGAAATGCTTTCTTTAGGAAAGCACTGTGACACACTATTCAAGCACTGTGGAGCTACTATTCAAGCATTGCTGTGCTATTATTTAAGCGCCATCGCACTTGACAACCAGCGCCTTGACAATTAGCACCGCGACACTTGTTGTTCTGGAAATTTTTCCTTTTTGGCGCTATTCAAGCATCATGGCGGCATTATTCAAGCAGAAATTAACACTTTGTTTAGAGCGCTATAACACCCCTAAATAGTGCCTATGCGCCCTTTTTGCTATCCAGACTCTCAAATGAGCCTTTTTTTGTACCTTAACATGCCGTTAAACGTTTCTAAGGCTTTATCATCAATTTAAGACCATAAAAATGCATTATATCTGATTTCTTATTCTCTTACAATAAGAAGACAAAATAATATCAAACCAATAAAAATACTCAAGAACTTACAATAATTTGAACTGAAGAATACTTGATTTGTGAGTAAAATACACATTCCTTAGAGATATTGTTTCATTACTTAAACTATGGAAGCTGTCAAACCCATTGTTTGGACTTATCAAAGACAAAACAATGAAGATATGCTTCAATACACAGGTTGATCACCTTTGTCTATCCATCTGGCTGAGATTGATAAGTTGTACTTTGTTTGAGTATGGTCCCTTACAGTAGAAACAACTTTGTCCAAAAGACAAAAAATACTTTGTCCCAATAAAAAATAATGGTCTTAGGAATCATATGAAGATGCATTACTTCCCTTATGAAAGCTCCTGCCACTGTCTGAGCTATAAAAGGGTGTTTCAATGCCATGAAGTGCATATTAGCTGATTCGGTCAACCACCACTATCCGATTTCGGTAATCCCTTGATGAAATCCATTTGTCAGGTCTTCCTAAATCTTTTGTGGTATTAGTAGGAGTCGTGATAACTTTATGGGTGTAAACATCATTTTTCTGTTCTGTTGATAAACATCTCACACTAGGCAAAAAATTCTTTAACTATCTTTTCATGCCCTGGCAATAAGGTTCGCTAGCCATCATATGGAACACTTGTTAAAAAGTCAAGACCGCTAGCGAAGGGTCTTCCTTAACATAAGGTAAAATGTCTGCCACCTTGTTTTCCAACCTCACTATATAGCTCAAAAATCAAGGCCTATTAACTTAGATAACTATTTATGTTGTTTGCGACTCACAACCGGTTGTTCCAACAATAACGTCAAGTTAAAACGATAAATTTGTGCCCAAACAGGTAAGGACACCATTTCTTAATAGCACGAGTATAATTACCATCAACTCACATTCATAAACAGACTTGAAACATGCCTGCTGTGAAAGAACTAATATGCCATTGCTAGCATTTCTGATCATCTATATACAAAATGCTTGGTGAAGTTGTTGTAAAAGATGTTCCTAGTTTAGAATAAAAGATTCTTATTTTTTCAACCTTAAAAAAATAAAAATAAAAATAAACCAAGAGATGACTAATCTTCTAACCGGCCCTTTACTTTACAATTATTTCCTAAACAATTTTTAAAGCAAGATAAAAGTTAGACAAAAAAAAAAACTAAAAAAAGGAAAGAAAAGAACGAAAAATCAAAGCACAATCAAAGAAGAAGAAAAACAATATTGAAGACATGTAAAAGAGAAAGTTTTGTTAAAAATAAACTTATTTTAGGCCCAACTTAAAAATCAAAATCCATGACCATCAATTGAAGTTTAGCCCAAAACTTTGATCCAAGTCCATGAACATGGAGTCCAACTATTTAAAGCTCCCATTGGCCCGAGTTTATCAAAACTTAGAAAAGAGAAGTCCAATTAGAAAAATAACCCAAGTTGTAGAAAGTTCTACTTATGAATCATATGAATTGTGTTAGGTTAAATGTGTGGTGTTTGTAATTTTTGTATTTGTTTAATTAAATTAATTTGTATGGTTGAGAATGGTTTGTGCTAACTATAAATAGCCATCCCTATTTGAGTTCTGAGTATCATATACGAAGCAAAGCTTCTAAGAGTGAAGTGAGGAAGAAAAGAAGCATAACTTCTAGCAATTGAGTGAGCTTGAAGAGTAAAATTTAGAGTTCTCTCTTATAATAATAATTGAGTGATCAATAAAGCTTGTTTTATTTCCAACAAAGTGGTATCAGAGCAAAATTATGAGAGATCTCTTGAAATTCTTAGTATATTATGTGGATACAGCTTTGACTGATCTTCTACATTAGAAAAGATTTCTTGAGATTGAGAGTGTGAGAAATTTGTTTCCAATATATTACTATTTTATATCAAATCGAAGAGCTCGACGGGATGAACACGCTGTAGTAAAAATTAGCTCATTCGGAGTCAGAACGAGTCAGTATGAGTGTGCTGGAAGTTTTCTGCCAGAAACTGAGTCAACTCACTGAGTTGAGTTGAGTCCGAGCTGAGCCACCAAGCTTGTTGACCAAGCCATCAGAGCCATTTGACCCAGCCATTGACCGAGCTATCTAAGCTATTGATTGACTATTGACTCAGCTGTTGACCAAGCCGTTGACCAGCGTTGTCTTTTGACCAAGAAGGTTGACTTTGATCAAGTCGATATAACAATCAATCCTAAGGTTTTCGACGTTCTAGATCCATCCATGTAGTCAAAATTCTAAAATCTCACTCTATTAAAATCTATGGCTACCGATAGTTTAGCATCTCTTCAAGTTCCACCACTTAAGGGCAGCAACTTTGATAATTGGACTATCAAAATGAAGGTCCCTCTTAGAGCACATGATGTTTAGAAGGTAGTAGAGAAAGGCTGCAAAGAGCCAAGAGATGAGGCGATACTATCCTTAACACAAAAGGATTGCTTAAAAGATTCAAGAAAGAGAAATAAAAAAGCTCTCTTACTCATCTACCAAGCCTTAGATGGCGACGAGTTTGGGAAAATCTCAAGTGTAAACTTTGCTAAGGAAGCATAGGAGAAACTTCAAGTCTCTTACAAGGGAGAAGATAAAGTTAAAAATATTCGTCTTTAAATCCTAAGAGGAGAGTTTGATTCGCTATACATGACAGAGACTGAGTTAATTTATAACTATTTTTCTAAAGTTCTAGCCATTTCCAATCAAATGAAGAGAAATGACCAGAAACTAGAAAATATTGCGATTATAGAAAAGATTCTTCGATTAGATCCAAAGTTTGAGAATATTATTACTATCATTGAAGAAACCAAAGATCTAAGAGCCATGATGCTAGAACAACTCTTGTGTTCCTTGCAAGCTCATGAAGAAAAGAAAAAGAAGAAGCCAAATTTCAAAGAGTAGCTTCTCAAGACACAACTCACAGAGAAAGAAGATAGCCAATCTAGCGAAGAAGTCAATGTAGTCATGGTAGAGGACAAGGCCAAGGACAAAGACGTGGTATAAGTTGTGATCATAGACAAAGTTGGAATTCCAACAACAATAATAACTATCATGATAGCAATTTTGAAAGAGGAGAAAGATCTTCGAGAGGTCATAGAAGAGGTCGATTGAACTAGAGGCATGAGAAGTCTCAAGTTGAATGTTACAATTACCCGCTTGAAAAATGGGGGGACATTGTTGGGCTATTTCTAACACACAACTGCAAGTATATAGTTCACAACAAGTAATATAGATAGTAAGAGAGTGTTGAACCCACAGAGAGTACTTGATTCATAAAATGCTAACTACTAACCAAAACTAGCTTCTAATTTATCCAAACAACAATATTGATTATTTTGAGTAAGAATTAAAAAGCAAATAGCAAAGTAAAATGCAAGAATAGATATCGAAATTAAGCAACCAAAGATAGTTTTTAAATCAATAATAAGGGACTTAGGGATGCAATCTATCCTCTAACTCCCCTAACTACTAGTTTTCCTCATGATTCAATCATCAATTTAGAGTTGACAACCAAGAATTCTAATGTATTCATAAACTCTTTTCCAAGATATAAGTGAAAATATCTAGACAAGCTAATATGTTACTCCTAACATAAATTGACTAGATTCATTAAGTTTGGTAATTCTCAAACAAAGGTTACACAAGTCACATAGGTATATTCCTATCCTATGCAAACTCATTCCACACTAGGCGATCTTATGATGTTCTATCTATATTCAAAACTAAATTTTCCTTCCTAAGTTCATATAGGTTTTACAACATAACTTTATTTAGTAGCCAAGTAAATAGATGCATTAAGCTCAAGATACAACAACTAACTCAATAATAGATATCAAGGACAATTGGGAAGAACAACTTGTCCACCTTCATAAGCACATTCTAAATGATTCCTCTTGGATACTTGATAGACTTATCTGCAAATTGGAGCATTACCGTAGTTGGCCTTGCTTCACCTAAACCAAGTTTTCGATAGACAGAAAATAGCATTAAATTGACACTAGCTTCCAAATCACACAAAGCCTTATCGAAAAAATGACCACCAATAGTGCAAGGAATGTTGAAGCTTCCCAGATCCTCGAGCTTAGGAGGAAGCTTGTTTTGAAGAATGGCACCACACTCCTCTATGAAAGCGACGATCTCATATTTTTCCAATCTCCTTTTCTTGGATAGGATCTTCTTTATGAACGTTACATAACTCGGCAATTGCTCAAGTTCCTCGGCGAAGAGAATATTGATGTGTAACTATTTAAATACTTCTAAGAACTTGGAGAATTATTGGTCAAGCTTCTTCTTTTGAAAGCATTGAGAAAATGGCAATAGTGGATTATAAGGACATGGCTTTGATGTTGAGGGACTATCAACATTTACCTCTTTGATTGGCTTCTCTCCGTCATTCTCTTTGGCTTGCTCTTCCTCAACAACTTCTTCAACAATTGGCTTAGATGGTGAAGTAGTCTTCTCAATAGTTTTCAATAACTCTTTTCCATTTCTTAATATGATAGAATTATAATGCTCCTTACCCTCATTTCTTGGATTCACTCCGGTATTGCTAGGTAACACTCCTTGAGGACTGTTAGTCATAGCGTTAGCTAATTGGCTAAGTTGTGTCTCCAAGGATCTTATGGTAGCCACTTGATTTTGAAGGGTGGCTTTATTCTTTGAGATGTATTTCATAAGTATCTCCTCCATAGATGGTTTCTTCTCTTGTGATGGTTGCTCTTGATTCTGAAATCTATGATGTTGTATCGGTCTTGTGTTTAGATTCTGCCCTTGTTGATTCTGACTACTCCAAGAGAAATTTGGATAATTTTTCCATCCCAGATTGTAGGAGTTGGAATATAGATTGTCGCATTGCTGTTAGTTGTAGTTCTCTATAAAATAAGCTGACTCCATATTCAAGGGGCAACAAGAACTCATATGGTTGTCATTACATTGCTCACATGCTCCAGCTGAACTTTGCATTGCATGCACTCTATGGACTGCCATAGAATCGAGCTTCTTAGTCATTGACTCCAAGTTCTTGATCAATACATTAACTTGAGCTACCAATGAAGAAATAACTTCTAACTCATTGACGCTGGTAGCTCTCCTTGGATTGATACGCTCGGAAGGCCGTCGGTAGTTGTTTGCTATTATTTCCTCTAATAACTCATAAGCATCATCCGTTGATTTACCCATCAACGTACCTTCGGCTGCCGTGTCCACAATGGTCCTCAAATGTCATATCAACCCATTTTAGAATATTTGAACAATAAGCCATTTGGGTATCCCATTGTATGGATACTTCCTCATCAACTCCTTATAACGTTCTCAAGCCTCGTACAAGGATTTATTGTCAAATTGCACAAAAGAAATGATGTTGTTCCTCAACTTAGCGGTCTTGGCTGGAGGGAAGAATTTGGCAAAAAATTTCTAAGCTAAGTCATCCCAAATAATGATTGATCCCGAGGGTAAGGCATTCAACCAACCCTTAGCCTTGTCCCTTAAGGAGAATAGGAACAACCTCAAGCGAATAACATCCTCGCCAACTCCGTTGTGCTTGAAAGTATCACATATCTCCAGAAAATTCATGATGTGTTAGTTAGGATCATCACTAAGTAAACTACCAAATTGCCATATCGTTTGCACCATCTGAATGATTGCTAGATTTAACTCAAAGTTGTTAGCATTGATAGCTAGCCTTCGAATGCTAGGATCAAATCCATCAATAACAGGAACTACAAAGTCTCTCAATGGTTTAGCATTATCTTGGTCTCCCATAGCTACTTGAGGGTTGACACCTTGATTCCTCTGTCTTCGAATTCCCCTCAAAGTATGCTCAATCTCAAGATCAAATGGTATGAATTCTGTACTCCTTATGCGTCTCATATAGTCAAATTAAGTACCTGAGATCCATAACAAGAATAAAAAAAGTTTGAACTAAATTAAAACTAATAGATATTAGTATTAACAAGTAGTAAATCACCGTACTCTTCGACAATAGTGCCAAAAACTTGTTGGGTTATTTCTAACACACAACTGCAAGTATACGGGTCGCAATAAGTAACATAGATAGTAAGAGAGTATTGATCTCACGAAGAGTACTTGATTCACATAATGCTAACTAGTAACTGAAACGAGCTTCTAATTTATCCAAACAATAATAATTGATTGTTTTGGGCAAGAATTAAAAAGCAAATAACAAAGTAAAATGCAAGAATAGAAATCGAAATTAAGCAACCAAAGATAGTTCTTAAAGCAATAATAAGGGACCTAGGGATGCAATCTACCCTCTAACTCCTCCAACTACTAGTTTTTCTTATGATTCAATCATCCATTTAGAGTTAACAACCGAGGACTCTAATGTATTCACAAACTCCTTTTCAAGACATAAGTGAAAATATCTATACAAACTAATATGTTACTCCTAACATAAATTGACTAGACTCATTAAGTTTGATAATTCTCAAATAAAGATTGCACAAGTCACATAGGTATATTCTTATCCTATGCAAACTCACCCTACACTAGGCAATGTTATGATATTCTTTCTATATTCAAACCTAAATTCTCCTTCCTAGGTTTATATAGGTTTTACAATACAACTCTATTTAGTGGCCAAGTAAATAGATGCATTAAGCTCAAGATACAACAACCAACTCAATAATAGATATCAAGGACAATTAAGGAAAATAAAATAGTTAGATTACATTAGAGGTTCAATTGCCTCCTTAGAAATGGAGTTTAGCTCATGTTCATACAGAATGAATCACAACAAATATAACAAAAATGATACATATTCATTTGCAGAAAATAAATGAGAGAAAGACAAGAGCAAGAGATAAGAAAAACTTTTTTGAAGCTTCCAATCTGATTTTTCCTTCTTGGATCCTCTCTTTGATGTTGTTTTCTTCCTTGGAATAGCTTTAGAACCCTTTTGCTGTTAGGGTTTTCGTCCCTCCTTCAGATGAGTCAAGAGGAGTTAAATAGCAGAGACAACAAATCAAGATCCCGGAATTCAGTAAGCTGTTCTGCACTTTTTGGCACCGCAGCGTCAAAACGGTCGAGCACGTATGATACAATTGGCATTGTAGCATCACATCGTGGTGCTGCAGTGCCATATTTTTCAGGCTATGGCACCGCGGCGTCATAAAGTGGCGCTGCGATGCCACATCTCCCAGGCCAAGGCGCCATGAAGTGGTGCTATGTGCTGTGTATAATGGCGCCACATTCTGGTATCGCGGCGCCAACTTCTTGGAAGAGTTTGGTGCTGCAGCCCCTAACTTCTCCCAAGTGGCTGGCACTGCTACATCAAAATACGTGTTGGCTTGCTCAATAATGTCTTGTTGAGAAGTCTTTCGCCTGTCTTCGCTTGTAATTGATAAAAATTTCCTTGATTTAGTCTCGATTTCACTCCAAAATTTGACATTCTCTGCTCAATGGCTCGTCACCTGAAATATATATCAAAAATAACAAAACCCGTAAAAAGAGCTCAAAGACGAGCAATTCTTAAGCTCGAAAGGATAGTAAAGATAAATGTAAAATCGAGAAGCAATTTAGGAAAAGCTTTCCAAAAGAGTCAAATTCAAAAGCTCAAAAGCCTCTTGAACTCATACATACTGATATTTGCAGTCTGATTTAACTAAGTTCTTTTGGTAAAAGCAACTACTTCCTACTCTTTATTGATGATTTCTCAAGAAAGACTTGGGTTTATTTCTTGAAATAAAAATCAGAAGTTTTTGAGGCTTTCAAGAAGTTCAAAGTAACGGTGGAGAAAGAAAACGGTCTTCAGATCAAAGCTAGAAGATCTGATAAATAAGAAGAATTTACTTCTAAAGAGTACCAAGAATTCTGCGAAACAAATGGAATTTAATGGTCCTTAACTATTTTGAGATCCCCTCAGCAGAATAGTATGGCGAAAAGGAAGAACTGAACCATCTCAACATGGCTCAAAGCATATTGAAAAGCAAGAGATTGCCCAAGGAGTTCTAGGCAGAAGCTGTTGCATGTGCGGTTTACTTGTACAATCGATCTCTAACAAGAAGTGTGTGGGAAAGATATCACAAGAAGCATGGAGTGGATGAAAACCTGTAATCTCTCATGTCAGAGTCTTCAGTAGCATAGCCCATGTATATGTGCCAGACGAATATAGAACCAAGCCTGATGATAAAACGAGAGGTTCATTTTCATCGGCTATAGCATCAACTCCAAAGGTTATAAGTTGTACAATCCTACTGATGGAAAAGTAATCATCAGTCGAGATGTAATATTTGATAAAAAAGGTAAATGGGACTTTAGTTCTCAAATAATTGATTACAATTTCTTTCTACAATTTGGAGATGAAGAAACACTAGTAGAGCAAACAAGAGAAGTTCATCAAGAGGCTACTACTCTACCTACTTCGCCAACATCATCCACTCATGAAGATTCAATACCATCATTCTTGAATGAAAGAAATGAAGAATGCATAAGGAGTCTTCAAGATCTCTGCGAGGTAACTAAGAAGCTTAACAATCTCATTCTTTTTTGCCTCTTTGTTGACTGTGAGTCGATGAATTTCCAAGAAGCTGCACAAAATAAGAAATGAAGAAAAGCAATGGATGAAGAAGTCAAAGCCATAAAGAAGAACAATACTTAGGAATTATCCACTATTCCCAAAGATAATAAAGCTATCGGTATAAAATGGGTGTATAAGGTAAAAAAGAATGCAAATGAAGAGATAGAAAGATAAAAGCAAAGCTTATAGCAAAAGACTATAGTCAAAGAGCTAGAATTGACTACGACTGAGTATTTGCTCCTGTTGCACGGTTGGAAACTATAAGACTAATCATTTCCCTTACTGTTCAGAATAATTGGAAGATCCATCAGATGGATGATGTCTGTATTTCTGAATGGAGTTCTTGAAGAAGAAGTCTACATCAAATAACCATTAGGTTATGTAGTGAAAAGGCATAAAGACAAGGTGTTGAAGTTGAAGAAGGCTCTCTATGGGCTAAAGCAAGCACCAAGAGCATAGAGCAACTAGATTGACAAATATTTCTAAGAGAATAACTTCACTAAGTGTCCTTATGAACATGCTCTCTATGTTAAAACTAAAGATGGAGATATTCTAGCTGTATGATTGTTTATGGATGATCATATTCCCTGAAAGTAATCCAAAGATGTTCGATGAATTCAAGAGAGTGATGACATATGAGTTTGAAATGACAAACATCAGACTTATGGTGTACTACATTGGCATAGAAGTCAAGCAAAACGGAGAAAGCATCTTCATCTCTCAAGAAAGTTATACGAAGGAGATCTTGAAGAAATTCAATATGGATGATTACAAGCTAATAAAGCACACAAGTGTAATGCGGAATAAATTATTCAAAGATGATAAAGCAGAAAAGATGAATCAAATACTCTTCAAGAGCTTTGTTGGATGCTTGCAGTATTTGATATGTACAAGGCCCGACATTCTCGATGCAACTGGACTAGTGAGTCATTATATGGAAACTCTAACAACTATGTAATTTAAGGTTGCAAAGAGAATTCTTTATTACCTAAAAGGTACAATCAATCTTGGCTTGTTTTATTCAGTTTCTAATGATTAAAAGCTCATTGGATACGGTGATAGTGATTGGGCCGAATATACCAATGATTGAAAAAGCACAACTAATTTTGTGTTTTTCATGGAAGATACTGCCTTCACCTGGGTATCCAAGAAATAACCGATTGTCACCCTCTCAACATGTGAAGATGAGTTCGTACCTGCTACATCGTGTGTTAGTCATGCAATCTGATTAAAAAAGTTGTTAAAAGTATTAAGCATGCCTCAAAAGGAGCCAATAGAGATTTGCAAGTCAGTAATAGCTTCAACTAAAAATTCAGTCTTTTATGTTCGAAGCAAGCATATCAACATTCGCTATCACTACATAAGAGAATGTGTTGCAAGTAAAGAAGTACGATTAGAGTATGTCCAGTCTCATGATCAGATTGTTGACATTTTCACCATGCTACTCATGTTTGAAGACTTTGTAGGGTTAAGAAATTTGATTGGTATTATAAAACAAGTTTAAGGGTGGGTTTGAAAATAAACTTATTTTAGGCTCAACTTGAAAATCAAAGTCCAAGACCATTAATTGAAGTTTAGCCCAAAACTTTATCTAAGTCTATCAACATAGAGTCCAACTATTTGAAGCACCTATTGGCCCGAGTTTATCAAAACCTATAAAAGAGAAGTCCAATTAGAAAAATAACCCAAGTCCTGGAAAGTTCTACTTATGAATCATGTGATTTGTGTTAGATTAAGCGCGTGATATTTGTGATTTTTATATTTGTTCAATTAGACCAATACGTATGGTTGAGAATAGTTTGTGCTAACTATAAATATCCCTCCCCATTTGAGTTCTAAGCATTAAGTAAGAAGCAAAGCTTCTAAGAGTGAAACATGAGGAAGAAAAGAAGCATAGCTTCTAAGTGAGAGAGTGAGCTTGAAGAGTGAAATTGAGAGTTTTATCTTGTAATAATATTTGAGTAATCAATAAAAGCTTGTTTTATTTCCAACAAGTTTTGCATTGTGTTGTTGACCGAAGCGAAGTAAAAGGAGGCAAAACTACCATCTTCTGGACGTTAGAGAGAAGTTCAAATCAGAAAGTTGGTCTGAAGAGTTTGCGAGAACATGGAAGTTTGATTTGGATTTTGTAGACCATTTTTCTAGACTAAAAATAAGTTTTATATTTTCCCGTTGTCAACAACAATTTCTATGGCTGAATGACTGACTTTGGGCAAAGCCCCATTTCAACTTTCCAACAATGTGATTCATTATTTCTTTCATCTATCTTTTCTTCTATCGAACGTTCTCATCAAAAGTGAAACAAATCCCTCTAGGGCATTTGTGATTTCTTGGCTAATAAGTGAATCTTCGAAGGCTCAATACATGGTCTTTTTCATTTTTTATTTTGTTTCATTAAAATTTATATGTATAGGAAATACACAAGAGTCATCAACGACTCAACTATATTAACTTAATATTATTTCAAAAACAAAACATAAGAACAAAACTTAGCAAACTTCTAAAACATAGGCCCTGTATATAGAACTCAACTACTCCCATATAAAACCCCAGCATGAAGGAAAAGAGAAAACAAATCAGACAACATCAAGATTATAAAGCCAGTACTCCTACTAATCTTAGAATATATCTTATCAAACATTAGTTGATCTTTTCCTTTTTCTGAGTCAAAATAAAATTGATATCTTGTGCTATATTTTTTGCATCCTGTGATATGCCTAGTAATCCTCTTGATGAGAAGCCCGCACAATAGAGGCCATTTTTTCCTTTCCAATACTCATTCGGAAACTTTTGTCTGGGCATTCCTTGTTCATTGAAGAGGTCCTCACCACCCTGCAGTTTAGTCAAAATCTCTTTTTAGTCAAGTACATTCTAGTGTTGTTTAATCTCTTTTTAGTCAAGTACATTATAGTGTCGTAATACTTCAAAACAAAATGGTCAATTAACTAAATATTTGTTTAATCTTGACATTGTAATTACAAATAGATGGATTTACCTTAAGCCAGTTTCTCACAGTGCTTCTAAAACCAGTTGCGAAGACTATAGCATCAAAGTAACGAGTATCACCATCTTCGAAATTGATGTTGTTTTTCACTATGCTTGTTATGGATGGAAAAACCTAAAACAATTTAAAAGATTATTTCAGATTTTATGGGACATATATATATATATATAACAGATCGAACACAAAAACCAATATTGATCATATATATGTCTAGATTATTATACCTTGATTTCTCCTGATTTAATCTTGGGAACGGATCCGACATCAATGGTGGGGGATCGACCAGTAGTTACTTTCAGGAAAAAGGGTCCCTTCGTTGGCTTTCGAATTCCATACTCAGACACATCTCCGTAAGTTAATCGGCCCAAAGCCGAAACGATGATATCGACTAATTTGATTGGAAGGAATTTCAATAGAAACATTCCTAGTTTCACAATATTTTCGGTCAACAAATGTACCTGCACCCAAATGAATATAGAATATCATTATAAAATAAACAAAGTAATAATCATGTCGGTACGTACTACTTTTTATATGTAGTAATAAATTAATAACGTACTATTTGTTACAAATGACATTGATTACGAACAAAAATATTTTTTCACATTAACGACCACGTGACAACATTAAAAATCTGATTTTGGAACAATAATTCGATTAATCAATCCTACAGCCTTAAAAATTGTAACACTTCCACTATGCACAATTATATTATTCACTATAGACATAATAACTCCAAATTGACACCAACAAAATTTAATTTGCAAATAAAAGCATATAAGTATAAGGGAATATTTTATAAGGAGAGAAATTTTGTATATTTACCGGACTACGCGCAACAATGGAAGTCTTAGCACCCCAATTTGATAAATCAAATGCAATCTCCATGCCTGAATTTCCACAACCAACAACCAAGACATTCTTCCCACTAAAAGAATTTCCATTCTCATACTGTGTGGAATGTATAACATTCCCTCCAAAACCGTCCAATCCATCGACTTGAGGAATGTAACCCTGACTATTCTCCCCGGTAGCAACAACAAGAAATTTTCCGAAGAAAACTTCATAAGCATCCGAAATCAGGTTTTTCACGACAACGGACCATTTGAAGATGTTGTCGTCGAAGAAAGCGGATTCGACGTTGCGGTTCAAAAGAGGAGACACGTGAAAGCGAGAGACGTAGTTGTCCAAGTATCGAACGAAGTCATTCTTGGGAACATATGTTGGGGCATCTTGAGGAAACGGCATGTGGGGAAGTTCACAGTATTGCTTGGCCAAGTGAAGCTTCAAACGATCGTATGCCCTTTTCTTCCAAAGAGAAGCATAGCAGTCTTCTCTTTCGAGGACAATGTTGGAGATTTTGAGGCGATTAAGGCATGCGGAAGTAGCTATGCCCGCAGGACCGGCACCAACGATGATTACATCAACTTCCCCCATTGTTTTTAACTAGGAAAAAAAAAAATGAATAGGAAAGAAAACTCTCACAATTGTTTGTTGTTTTTGGGACAAAAATGTATGAAATGGAATGATATTGTTGAGTGAATATATGCTTGTTTATATAGATACAACTCTTCATATAAATGTATATCATACGGTGTCATGATTTTTTTTTCCTTTTACCGTAGGTAATGATGATGGTTAATTTGGTTAAGATTATCCACTATTTCCATGTAGGGGTGTTGCAACTATATACGGAGAACAGAGAATAAATTTGAATTGATCCAAAAATGTTGGAGACACACAAAGATGGAAAGCAAATAGGCAACTATGGATTTTCTTTTATTTAGTTTCCAAATGGTTCTCTCGTTTGGTTTGGAATGTCCAAACCGTACATGAACTTGGCTTTTATTTAGTTTTAGATATGAACATTGAAAAAAATATATAATCTATATTCTTTTGGTAACTATTATTTTTTTTCTTTTTTTGGGCAAATTTGTATTAGAATGGGAAATTATATATTTTTTTAATGTATTGTCTCCATATATTAGCAATTGTTTTGAGATAATATTAATATATCATCAATTATTTTTTGAGAGAATATAAAAGTAACTTTTTGCTACAACAATTAAAAAATTAGAAAAATTATTAAAAAAAATTAGAATCCATAATACTTTAATTTTTGTTTTATGGCAAATATGATTAAAAAACAATTCTAGCCGCTCTTGACCGTCTTTTCTTCTCTTTTTGTAGGTCTCGTACCTTGATTTCTACCCACTCAGAGAGGGAGATCTGGGTTTTTCTTTTTTCTTTTTATTTTGTTTCTCTGTTTAATTAATCTTTCTACATGTTTGAAAGTATTTGTCCTCTTAGATTTAAGTTTATAGAGGTTTTCTATTACCAGATTTTAGATTTGTGTAGATTTTATTTTTTTTATTTTTTTTATACTAGATTTAATGGTTCAGAAATAATCCAAATCTAGAAGTACTTTTTTTTCAGTCGAAGTTCGATATTTGCAGAAGATTTGTTTTCACATCAATCAGATAAAGCCAACCCAGGTAGTGATGGGTGACATTTTAAAAGAGCGAAACAGGTATATCTGGTGGAGCTCTAGTTATACTCTTTAGGGAGTTGTGTCACATTATTTATATTTGGTATATTATTTTTTTTCTTCCTATTCATTGGCAAAAAAATAATGATTTGGTCAATTATTTAGTGTTATCATATTTTTGTAATTTGGTCTTTGTGTATTGATCATTATTGATTGGAATAAATTTTTTTTCATTCAAAAAAAAATCGCGGGAAATGATACCCTTTTTAGAAAAAAGGCGAAAAATGGTAGATGGAATTATATTTGTTAGAAAACCCTTCAAATAGTAATATATTAATAACTAATATGTAGGTACATAAGCATTGGGCGGAAATAGATATTCTAAATTAAATAGAGAACTCTAGTCGTAAATGATTTTGGATTTTTTTTGTTTCCTTTGATTGGAGTCTTTAAACTAATCAATCCCAATTTCATATAGAACTAAATGTTTTAGGGAAAATATCAGAAAGTTCCACTACATTTTTGCTAAACATTTTATATCCTTCGTTTTCAATAATGTAATTAAATCTCCTGAGTTTTCCAAATCGGATTAAAAGTGTTCCTCCTAACAAATTTTATTGAAACTTTATTATTTTTTTTCTTTGTTTTTCTCGGTTTGGTTTTTTTTGGTTTTCATGATTTTCTTTTTTTTTTTTTTTGTTGGTTTTTATTTGTAACATGAAAAATAATTTTTTTCAAAAAGTATAAAGTGCGTTTGTGTTATCCATGTAACCAAACATAGATATCAGTAATTCTGTCAAAATTTAAGTTCAATTTTAAAACTAAATAAAAAGGGGGAAAAAAAAGATAGGTTGACAATGTTTTGGGTGAATTTTATCTTTCAAATTTTGATTTTGGGTTTTCTTTAATTACTGATGTTGTCTTATGAAGCCATCGAGATAGTTTTCACCAAATATGAAACATATGGTACTTTTAACATGATTTGATAAAGTAAAGGAATACATTTGTTATTTCTGAAAACACAATGGCAAAAATCCACGGGTAATAATTTTGGTAAATTTTCCCTCTTTTTTTAAACCCATTCAAATAATAACCACAAGTATGCAATTTATCTTGACAAATACTTTGCATTAGTTCTTGCCGCTTTCAGGAATATTAATAAGATATATAATTAAACACATATGTACTTATATATATACATATGAAAAGTAATTCTTCGGATAAGATTTCAGGCAATTAAGATAGTCGCTAGAAAGGAAAATTCTATATAATTATTCCATATGAAATATTTGCCTTAGTTACGATGAGGCAAAGTGCAGGAAAAATACTTGAAATAAAAGAAAAAGTGAATATTCATTGTGCCAAAATTAAGCCTAATATCTTCATAGAGTAGTTGAGTCTAATGAATCCTAATTAATCACTGAAGTTGGGTGCTATAGTGTGGAGATACGTCATATGCTTGACATCATATGCATGACGTTAAAGTAATCCACGCTAATTATTTGCACCATATGCAATATTCTCTTGATGATCACTTGTTTTATTAGTTAATCTCATTAATATTTTTCACTAACGAAAAAGGTGAATATATTCATTAGGCCTAATTTTATAGAAGAGTTGCATCTAATTCATTTCTAATTCATCCTAATTATCATTGAGGTGCATCCCTCATGGCAGTGATACGTCACACTCTCAACGCCACCAGTGCGATTTGGATTTCTTTCCCTATTTATTTCAGGCTTGAAGCTAATCTAGGCTAATTTGGTATCAATCGAAGTAAGTTTGTTTAACCCTGCTTATCCCTTTAAATTATAAGCAATTAAGCATATAACAATTTTGTTAGATAACCAATTATTCTATTAGTTAATAATCTCATTGATTCTCGCCACTTGCATCACTAAATTGAGATATATATACCTGAAATTCATTTATTAAGAGAAGATTTAAGAAAATTAAAATTACCAACAGCTATGGGTTTGGCCAGAAGAAATATTGTCCAATCTCCTAGATGCCCTTTATGTTGGTGTAGAGAGGAAACGGTTGGACATGCCACTGATCTCTTGTCAATTTGCAAAAAGAGGTCTGGAAATTGGTGTCTCTTCCTATCTCATTGCAATCATACCAATACTGCTCCTATGCAAATTTAGTCCAACAAATCGCCGATACGTACAATGGATGACCATTTACTCTCATGGTTCTTTATAATTGCTTGGTGTACCTAGTATGAACGCAACAAATTATATGCCTCTCGACATCGTCCTTCAAGAGTGTCCATCAGAATGTCCATCATCCTATCTACACAACCGAAATGGCAGCCCCCTTCTGCTGATAGTTTTAAAATGAATGTGGAGGTCTCGCTGAAAACCCCTCAAACAACTCGGTAGGCGTTGGTTCTATCATCAGGAATTCTCAGGGTCTGGTTATGGCTGCTTTGTCCAAGCGTTTGGAGGGACTTGCTCTCAGTCAAGGATATATGCTGTATGTCTTGCTTCGCGTCATCGTCTCCGTTGGGCTCAAGATGTTTTTTGACCTTCGGAATGTGTGGAAACTGATTCTCTTAGTGTAATCAGTCCTTTCGTTGTTTGTCTTCATCACGATCTTATGATCGAGGTCTGATGTTAGACTTGAATGTTCTTTTATATCTAGTTTCGCATCGGTACGACTGAATCATGTTAACCTTGTGGCTAATAAGGCAGTTCATGTTCTTGACCGTTGTGCTCTTAGAATAGATACTGAACTTGAATGGCTTGAGGAAACTCATCAGTCTATTGCTCTAAAAAAAGAAAATTTAAAAATTGCATAATTGAGGTGTCTCATTCATAATTTTGCAATAAATTTGCTTAAACTAGGATGAGGCAAAATACAATGAAAAAATCTTTGAGTACCAAAAAAAATGTGAATATTCATTAGATCTCATATAACGTTTAAGCAATCCCAATATCTTTATAGAAGAATTGCATGTAACTCACACTTGTAATTCATTGAGGATGTCGGTAGTAAACGGTGAGGGTAAATCATTCATTTTGAAAGGAATAATACTATCAGTATTTGCATTTTAACTTTTTACATAGTTTATGTCATTTGATTTGGATATTATCAATATTGACCTTTCAATTATAATATTTTTATAACTTAGACCAATTTTTACTAATAAATTTATTAAAAGTAAGAACTAAAATAAAACTTTTGAAAGTTAAAATCTTTAAATTAAAAGAAAAAAATTTCCCTTCATCAATCCTCATCTCTCTCCAGCTCCCCCATTCTCATCTTTAATGAGAAACTTCCGTCAACTTATATGGATTTCCACATACCAAGACCAATTGAAGCCTTTAAGAGATGAAAGGAAAATTCTTTTCCAATACTCTCAATACGTCGTCGAGTGCTCATCTTCAGATTCTTGGCAGATCTTAGGAGACCAAAAAAGCACAATGAATAGCCGTAGTGGAACCCATTAGAAGCTATGGTTATGGTTTTACTTTTGGATCTTAATCTAAGGTTGGGTGCAAGCAATTACGTGTTGGAGGGATTGTAAAGTGACCTAGAAGAACATGGGATTGGACAATGAAGAAATGAAAAGATTTTTGTGTTGATTTACGTATTCTAATAGATACATTTTACTTTTGGGTTCATTATGAAAAAAACAAAAAAAAACGGGAGAAGGAGCTAAGAGGAGGAGAAAGAAGATAAAATGAAGGAAAAGGAGAGAGATGAAAAATAACAGTGGCTTTTTTTAAAAAATAAATAAATAAATTTTGATTTTGTTATTAATTTTAACGGAGGATAGTAAGATAAATTAGCTAGTCAAAATTAGTGTTAGATTCCATGAATGTATAAATTTATCACAAATGATATATTTAAAGGCTAATGTTGACAAAGATGATGCTAAATGTACCAAGATTATTGCCAAATTTTAATACCAATGTATGTGGCATATGAGTTGACATTATTCAATTAGTATATTAGAACTTATCATAAATAAATTAATCATATTTATTAATTGAATGATGACAGTTCATATACCATATATGTTAGTATTAAAAATTTTATATAAATTTTTGAATACCTAGCATTATTCATGTTGACAATATCCAAAACCAAACATATGAACTCTAGGATTGGCTAAAATACAAGATATATTTATGATATTATCTTTTTCTCAAATATAAACAGAAATTCTAAATCCTTCAAATAATGTCAATGAGTAGCTCTATTGTGAACTATAGTACTAGTTTTAAAACTACACGCACTTTTAATTACCATTATGAATACCCTAATTTTTCGTAAACTGTCCCGTTATCTAATTTTTTATTTTCTTTTCCCCCCCGATATCTCTCTCTTTCTTGTTTTCTTAATACGCTCTAGCTCTCCCATCCCCACTCTTCCTTCTTTTCTTCTCTTTTATTCTTCTCACCTCTCTACTACCCAATAGAATTGGATGTGGTGCTCAGTCTATGCATCACTAGTCATTTCTTCTTTCGTTGGTTTCTTTTATATTTGTGTCGTATTTTAAGTTAATTTATAGAAGATGCACTTGGACCTTGTGTTTTCTTCATCAAACCAGGATCCAGGTCTGAGAAATGGTGGTTTTTCACGTATAGACTTCATGTAGAAAGTATCCCGCCTGTGGTCAACAATGGTCCTAATTAACTTACACTGTATACAAGGTGGGAAAACTTCTGCAAATGAAAATTGTATACAAGGTGGGAAAACTTACTGCAAATGAAAATTATACATTATGCATGTGAGTAACACAACATAGGAAGTGGTTGAATATGTAGGTTGCTATGTTATGGGAAATATTGTAGAAGAAATAGAAAATAGAGAAACAACAAAAGGGGCAAAGACATATCAAAGATACTCGAGAGACAATGCTTTTACTTACTAGAGTAATAACTCTAAAAACTGCAAGTAACCACTTAGAAAGCCTGTTCTCCGGATACAATGGCCAAACTTTGTTTAATAATAATAATAATAATCTGCACACCGAAGAAAGATGAACTTATTAGTACCACAAGTGAAGTCTAGAGATGTGACAATATTCGTCATAATCTTCGGGATACTGCTAAATCCAAGTGACATTTTAATTGTGACAAAATTATTCTCCTTAGAGACGTTTCAGATTGCCACTAATATATCGTAGTGATATCTAAAAAGTATCACTAAACTGCATATATAATTAGGGAAAAACTACATGTATGTATACCTTAATTAGGTTAGTGACTTTTACAACATCATTCTCTTCATTTTTATCCTCCATTTCTTTCCTTCTTAACCAAGCTTACGGCCAAGCACAAAAATCAGTCTTCGGAGGCCGTACTCACCCCACCTCCACAATCATAGTCTCGGTGACACTTGAAGGAAGCTATAGCTGATAGAAGCTCTGAGAATTCGCTTTCTGTGAGTGCGTAATCTCCACTTTTCCAAGACACTTTTTTCACGTTCAAATGGCTTAAAATCCAGCTTCGGTCACTGGAAAACGACACCACCCACAAGAGTCGTCGTATTTTGAGGTCGCCTACTAAATTCAACTGGTAGTTTCCATGGATTCAACCTGAGTCGACTCCGGTGAGAATTCTGTCATTTTTAAAGTTTTAATTATGGTTTGTAATTATTTTTGTGAAGTACTTTTTTGTCCATGAAAGTTAAAGAGATTGAATCATGAATAAATATGGCCGTATTGTTGAATTGATATCTGGTTTGAGAAAAATCTTTTAAATTGACAAATGTGATATTTTTCTAATTCGGGACAAAAAGTGGTATTCTTCTTGCAAACCAAATCAGAATTGGGTTGAAAGTCTATTAATATTGAGATTGGGCCTTGATTTGATATTAGAAAAGTAGTATTTTTCAAAGTATTTATACAAAAATGGTATTTTTATAAATAATCAGCAAAGTTGATATTTTTGCAAATATTTTTGAAAAGTGATTTTTCCTAAATAGTTTTGTGATAATGATATTTTCTGAAATATTTTTAAAAAAGTCATATTTTTGTAAATATTTAGCAAAGATCATATTTTTCTAAATACTTTGAAAAGTGGTATTTTTGTAACTTTCAGGAACTCAAAACTAAGTTTTAATGCCCAATTTGGATTTAGTGAGATTGAGAAACGAGTTTTGATATATAACATCGATACGTTTTGAATTGGCAAGAATTCCGAGGGGCCTCGTGAATAGTGCCATTTTGTATGCTACGAGCCGAGTTTCGGCCCAGAACCCAAATTAGTCGAATTATATGTCTAACCTAGCTATTTTGGAAGTTAGGAATTCAGGGGTGATATCCGTTTAGCCATTTGAGCCTTCGTTGGAAAAGTAACACCTCAAAGTGAGCTTACAGAATTCTCGAAATGACCTTTGAGCACCCAAGTAATCAATGGGAATTTCTATGAGCGTCGTTAGCTTGATATAGCTACGATCTCGAGATAGGGGTTCAATTGCCTAGTTTTGTACCTGTTTTGATTTAAGTTTGCATTATGACTGATTTATGAAAAATCGTGAATAACACGGTAGTTTGATAAATTGTAGGGTTGGCAATTCGTGTTATTGTGTCGTGTTCGAATTGATACGATTACGACACGATATGATAACACCTAACCCGAACACGACACGATTAATAAACGTGTCAAAAATTTAAACCTGAACACGACACGATTAATACACGTGTAATACGACACGACACGTGTAACCCGTTTAATAAACGTGTCATGTGTCATATTATGACGCGTTTGACACGATTATTCAAAATTGACACGATTATTCTAATTTAACACGATTATACACTACTTAATTTAATTTTACTCCTATAAATATGCTTAGAATTAATCAAAATCACATTTAATATATTAAAATATTAATAAATATGTCGTATTAGTGTCGTGTTGACACGACACGAAAACGACACGTTTAATTAAACGGGTTACACGGGTCATTTTCAGGTTAAGCAGGTTGATCCGAAACCCATCCGTTTAATATACATGTTATATGTGTCAATCCGAAATTGACATGAAAATTAAATGGGTCACCCAAAACTGTTTATTTCGTGTCATTTTCGAGTCGTATCGTCGTATCGTGTAGAAAATTGTCAGCCCTAATAAATTGTTAAAAATATTAGATTATACTAGGATTAGACTTTATGATTTTTATATATTTTTTTAAAATTATGATTATGGGGTAATACAGCGGATTACTGCCCATGTTATAGTAAATCCTAGAATAATGCCAAGTAGAATTTGAAAGTATGATTTGATTAATTCTTAGATGCATGGTTATTATGAACTATTGCATGTTGTACATACCATTGGATTATACACTTTAGTTCCATTATTGCATCGCAGTAGTTTAGATCGCTAGCAGGTTACTGTAGTACTAGGAGAGAGACTAAGCCTTTGTGCAAGTTTTGCTGACACACCTCCGGTTAGTGTCAGGATGCTGGGTAGCTCTGCTATAGAGGTATTACAGGACCGTGATAAGAGGATGAAAGCTCACTCATATACATTATTTGATGTATGATATGTACAATTATATGGTTTTAGTTTTATTTGAGTGTGAGGATCAAAGGTAATTTTTGGAATACTTTATGATCCTGATTTTACAAATTGGTTTGAAAGATATTAACTATACAGGTTTGAGAAATTGCATCCATTCAAAAAGGTAATTAAATTCCTACTGAGTATGTGAATACTTACCCCTTATTTTTGATGACTATGTAAAATACTTCTGTTTATTTATCTTTGCTTGTATTAAAACTTAAAGACTCATATCTCGAATTTGGTTTGTATAATTATTGTACTTGGATTATGAGGATTGATAATATTTGGTTTTATTTTATAGATTTTATTATCAATATACGTCTAACAGTGATCACAAAATTATGAAAATTTTACTTTTAAAACTATTTTACAAATTTTTCTAAAAACAACCATTGAATTTCTAATAATAATGCTCAGCCCATATTTTTTCCCTCTCAGGTAGTGTTCAGTGTAACCTTGGAGATTTAGGAGCAGAGTAAAGAGGAGCACGTTACTAATTTTAATTATTAGTAACTATATAAAATACTTCTAGTTATTTATCTTGGCTTATATTAAAACTTAAGGGCCCATATCACAAAGCTAGTCTGTATAACTAATATGCTTGAATTGTGATGATAATGATGATGCTTGGTTTTATTTTATAAACTTTATTAATAATCTATGTATAATGATGATCACAAAACTGTGGGAATTTAATTTTTAAACTATTTTTACAAATTTTTCTAAAACTACTATTTAATTTTTACTTGTGAAATTTCTTTTTTGCCACTGGCCCAGTGTTGGGTCGTGACACTCCATATACTATAATGTTTGAACCTCCCATGAACTTATTATACTTCTAAGATAGCGAGATTGTGAACCTACGTCGACTAGATTCAGCTCATTAATATGTCAAAAGAGGACATGCCATGAACATATTTATTAATATTTCATACATATATAGTACTTCGTGAGATTTGAGTAATTCGACACTTTACTTTCATCTTATTAATTTACTCTCAATGGTCCTATGTACTCAGTGTATAACATTTCTACTTTGTAATACCAACATAAAATTCCATATTTCCATGATCGAAAAAAAAAATTCAGGAAAAACTTTATAAGTAGTAATTTTAAAATTCAAATTTCGTCATATAGCATCGAACTATAAATATGTTGATGTATAGCAACTTTTGTCACGACCCAAAACCTAGGCCGGTGGCAGAAGGAGAATTTCACAAAGATGGAAAGTTTGTTGATTTATTTTCAAAAGGTTTTAAAAGTTTTAATTTTATAAACAGTCCATTTAAATAAAGTATTTTGAATTTCGTCCCATGAACCTCTCCCACACCTTTTATACACTATTAAATATAGATCGAATAATAATAAAAAAACATAAATCAAATTTAAGTCTAAGTGTTAACTCAATAAAATTAGAGTTATCTAGTGCTATTATGCCTTATGTTTTGCTGTGTTCTTATTTGAATTAAGTTGTTTCAAGTGTTTTTCTTGTTGTTTTGATGTTTTATTTTTTATGTATATAGGATAATAAAACAAGGGCATTTGATGTAAATTAAGGTGAATTTATGACTCACAAATAGATTTTTCAAACCATTTAATTAAAGTTGAATCCGATACAGACATAACGCAATAAAAATGAGGTAAATCAGAGCTAAAACGAGGAAATGGCGCACCTGACAAACCACGGTGCCAGACCAGCAAAAAAGTGGCACTACGGCACCAAAAGTGGTGCCTATCACTAGGAAGAAGAGTCACCTGCTTCGTATGACAATCTACAACAGCTCGATACTTAGACAACTAATTCATACTGAGTATCATATCATATTTTTTTATCGATAATACAATCAAATCAGCAAGTAACTTTCTATCGCCAATCACAACACGACAACATTTACACATATTAGACACATCGGCTACTCCTCCCAAAGGTATACCTAACATTAATATATAGTCCAAATCACAAAATTCCAACCCTAATAGTTGAGCAAACAACAAGGATATGAATAAACGGGATATACCAGTATCAAACAAAACATGTGCCCAAGAGTGTGAAACAAGGAATATATCGTCAACAACATCTCGGCGAGTGCGATCCTGAGCGTCATCAGCTCTAGTAAAAGCATAAACTTGCCCAACCACCTTGACTTTCCCCTTGTTGTCTCTTCCTTGACCAAAACGGTTGTTGCTAGATCCTGGACCATTACTACCATATCCATGCCTACCTTGACCACCTGAAGCTGATAAGGCTGAGGGAAAGTAAAACCTGCAAAATACTATATGACTGTTATGGCCTTGCTTGAGTGTTCTGATAAGAAACAGAACCTGACTGACTCCTATGCAGTCTTCCCTGAGAAGGAGGAGATTTCTACAGATGATTGGGATACTCCTTCTTTCTATGGTCTGGCTTACCACAAGAATAACACCCTCTATAAAGACTACATCTGTAATCCCTTGAAGAACCACTATTGTTCGAGTTTCCACTATTCAGAGTAACCTGGGATGACCACTACTCGTGGTTCCTTCTGGTAGCTTCGTTACCTCTACGCTGCTTCCTCTTGGAATCCAGTCCATCTTTAATAGCTTCTGCCCACTGGACAGCCACTATAATCTTAGGAAGAGAATGGAAGGTCTGTGTGCCAATTCTGTTGAAGATAATCTGATTCAGATGGCTCCTGAACTTGGCAACTCAGTATTTCTCACTTGTATCTGGTCCAATGGCAACACTTGCCAACTCTGTGAACTCTATCGAATAATCATTCACTGTTCTGTTGCCTTGAATCAATCTCTCAAATCGGTTCACAATTTCATCCTATTGGTCCCTATTGGCATAATGGTCCCTGAAAAGTCATTCAAAGTCCTTCCAGGTTAGACCTACCATATTCTGCATCCGTTTTACTATCTTCTACTAGCAAATGGCACTCTCTATCAGACGGGTAACGGTAAAACTACCCAAAACTCCATCGGAGTACTAAGGGACCGAAAATGCCTCTATCTCATTCAACCAATTAATAGCCATGAGACCAACTGGTCTTCTATCATACTGCCCTGACTGGCGGCGTATGAACTATTTAAGATAATCCAAATGTTCCAGTTGACGTTCCTTCAGAACTGGAGGCTGATAGTTTGGATTGCTCATTTAGGCAAATGCTTGTCGCATTGCCTCAATCATAGGAGTGAAATCCGGACGATGAGGAGGTTTGACACTCGGCTGGTACCTTAGAACTCATCTTGGAGGTATCCTTAAAATTCTGAAATAATATGCTACGCTGTTATTGAGATAATGATGCATACTTATTACAAAAATAACTTCAATCTAGTTTAATGGAGATATGTCTAAGCTATTAAACTCAAGCTCTGATACCACAATTTCTGTCACGACCCAAAACCTGGGCCAATGGTAAAAAGAGAATTTCACTGAGATGAGAAGTTCCTCGATTTATTTTAAAAAGGTCTCAAAAATTTTAATTTTATAAACAATCCATTTAAACAAAATATGTGGAATTTCATCTCGTGAACCTCGCCCACAATTCGTATACACCATTAAACATAGATTGAATGATAACCAAGCATCATCGTCATCTATAATAAATATTAGAAACTAAAATAGTATAGATAAATTCATAGACTTAATATAAAGTAGTAATCTTACACTAAATCAAAATCTAAATAATTCAAACATCACAACAACACCAAATTTCTAGCATTACCAAGACAATGATATATAATCAAAGACAACCTCTCAGTCCTCTTGATTACCCAAGTCACACTGAACACTAACTGAGGAAGGAAGATAGGGAGTGAGTATAAAATACCCAGTAGGAAAGCAGTTACCTTACTTAAAAATATTTTAGTGATAGAAAGTTCCTGCATGATTAATTTAAATCCAAAATATACATAAAATAGTCTGATACCGACAATCCATATGTATATATAAAATAGTATAATCAAAACTATTCAATTGATAAACACATGACACAAATCAATAAATATCCATTAGCTCTCATCCTCTAATCAATGGAGACCTAGGATGATGGTACTAAGTGTACCGAACAGCCTGCCTGACACCTAAGTCTACACCCGGAGGGGACACCCATGTGTCACCTACCAAATCTTAAGGGGGCAACTATACCGCCTACCATAGTGGGGCATGCAATGCCACACTGTAAACCCACAATGCTCATGTGTGATCCTATGATACGTACAATATAGAACTGAAGTGCGAAAACAGTCGTGCTTTGGTTTTTCGATAAAATAAGCATATTAAGTTTTAGAGAAAAACGGCCAGCATAACGACCCTATTTTTTATACACCCAAAAATAACCTACACTCATAGAAGTCCCAGAGCAATACAATATATATCATACAATCAAATTTTAACATAAATATCGAAAACAGTTCAAAAATCATATTTATCATCATATGTTGCATAAACTAAGTTTTAATTTTAAAAAAAGATATAAAAGAGAGATAATCGAATCCCTACCTCACTAGAATAGTGATATCACACTATTGGAACCTCAAGGTATCATTGGATGATCGTTCTGAGAGTCGGAAACCAATTCTAGGCACTCGATCGCTATTAAGTCCATAAAATTAGAGTTATCTAGTATTAATTTGTCTTAAGTTTTGTAATGTACTTGTTTATATTAAGTTGTTTTCAGTGTTTTTCTTGTTGTTTTATTGTTTTGCTTGTTTGTGCACATAGGATAATAAAACAAGGTGTTTAATGTCAATTGAGGTAAATTTGTGCCTCACAAATAGATATTTCAAATCATAAGAAATGAAGTTCAATCTGATACGGTCATAACGCAATGAAAATGACTTAAATCGGAGCTTAAAGGAAGAAATGGCACACCCGGAAAACTGAGGCGCAAACCAGCAGAAAGTGGCGCTGTGGCGCCAACTCTCGGGTAATTTTGGCACCACAATGCCACCCCCTGCATCCCGAGTCAATAATTGACGGCCGAGATCTACTTTTTGACGATCCAAGGGTCCAAATTCAGCCTGCCTTAGGTTTGCACGAGCCACCACTTTAAAACCCTATCTTTGGGGGTTTATAGAGGCATGTTGAGAAAGAGAGAAAGAGAGACAGAGGTAGCTATAGAAGGAGAGGAAGAAGAAAAAAAAGAAGATGATGATTACAAGCTCCAAGCCTCCATTTCTTGATTTTCTCCCCAATGTTAACACCATAGTTTGTTCTTAGCTTCTTTTCCTTATTTTCTTGTGAGTTTTGCGTTGTATTTTTCATATTTAGAGAGTGATATTGTTGAGTGCAAATCTTTGAGGGAGGATTCAAGAGAGAAAAAATCAAGTTTGGAGGAGGAGATTGACAATCTCCATAAACATCTTCAAGCTCTTCAAAAAGGGAGAATTCTAAAATTCTTTTCTCTTTGATATTTGTATTTCTTAATTCTATTGTATTGAAATATTATTATTTTTCAATTTATATTATGAACAAAATATCCCTTTTCTAGTTTTACTATATGAACCAACCTAGTAACTTGTGTTTGTTTATTTCTCTCCTCTTTTATTAATCAAATCTATTGTTGAGTTATTTGTTTTGCCTTGTGCTTATTGCTTCTATTTAATTGATCACTAAATAGATTATTGAGTAAAACCTTTATGAACTTGGGAAGGGGAATTTAGGTTTGGACATAGGTAGAACAACATAAGATTACCTAGTTTGGAGTAAATTTGTATAGGATAGGAATATACCTATGCGACTTGTGCAACCTTTGTGTGAGAAAAACTAAACTTAATGAATCTAGTCAATTTATATTAGGAGTAACATATTAGCTTATCTGGATATTTTCATTTATGTCTTGAAAAAGAGTTTGTAAATACATTCGAATTCTCGGTTGATAACTTTAGTGGTCTAATTAGTGTAAGAAGGGAATCAGGATATTGTGTGTTTAAAGAATGGTTGGAAAATTAGTAAATCTAGATATTTTTTTGATTGTTTATCTTTTATTCATTTGCATGCTAGTTTAGTTCCCTTGGTTTTATTTCTTCAAAATCTATATATTGTTTGTTTGGTTAAATTTAGGATTGACTAATTTTAATATTTAACATTGAATTAGAAATCAATCCTCGTAGGTTCGACGCTCTACTTCCATATCTATATTACTTGTGACCGTGTGCACTTGCAAGGGAGTGTGTGATTTTATAGTTGCATATTCTAACCAACAACGACATATGCGCCGTTACCAGAGATTGAAATACTAATTCTTATTAATACTAATACTAATCAATTCTAGCTTTAATTCAAACTTTTCATTTATTTATTTATTTATTTATTTTTCTTAGGTATTTTTCGATGGCATACTACGGTTATTATGGAGGTGGAGACATGATAGATACCGATAGATTATGGCACGAATCTTTCATGGCTTTGAGCACTCAATTGAGCGAAGTGAGCAAAAAATTAGAAATCACGGAGTTGACGGCTCAAGTGAGTGAATTGACCAAGAGAATTGATGCCTTTTGTGCACAAGCTTCCCAAAGAACAGTTATGAATTGCCAATTATGTGGACAAAGCTACCCAAGGGAAGGATGCCCATACAACTTGCAACCGGTACCCTTTGTTGCTAATGGCTATAAGCAACAAAGTTACCTGCACTTAAACTTCTACAATCCGAGTTGGGAGGCACACCATGATTACTCTTGGTGCATCAATCAAGGCCCATCACTGAATTTCCACAATGAGCCTATGTTCACATCGGAGTTCCCTCATCAAACACCTATACAAGAAGAGAAACCATCATTGGAGGAGGTGCTTGAGTATTATATACGAAGAATAGATGCATACCTCCTAAAGTAAGAGGAAAAGCCATCCATAGAAGACTTAATGATGCAACAATTGCAAAGAATGGATATTTTTCTCCAAGAACAAGATGCCTCAATCTGAAATCTTCAATACCAAGTAGGTCATCTTGATACAATCATCAACCATCCCAAATGCACCTTTCATAGCAACACTGTCCTGACTCCGAAGGAGAAATTTTGCACCACTATAACTTATAGTGGTTTATATAAAGATGAGTCAATTTTTGAGCTTCAAGAAGCAGAGGAAGATGGGATAAATACCACTATGCAAAGTGATATGGAGCTCATATGAACATCAACACCACATCCTATGAAGAAAACCTAATCCCAAGGCTATCATTGATAAGAAAGTTTCGAATTGAAGATCTTGGAGAGGAATTTTCTTGTCCACAACTGCTAAATCAATAATTTTCAACAGGTGGACCATTGGTAACTAATTCTCACTATTTCTTCTCTCCTAACTATGGATATGAAATATTGCATTCTAAAGATAGGAGCCTAAAAGATCACATCCTACTTTGGAATGGTCAATTGATGATATAAAGGGTAGACCTCATTTGGTCTCAACTTGTGGATGAGCCACAAGTAAAAAGGCAAGCCGAAGCCTTTAATTCAAGCGCTTCGTGGGAGGCAACCCAAGTATTTCTTTTCATATTGGTGTATTGAGCAATCCAAAGAGTTGGTGCCACTTCAAGGAGATCAAACTTCATGGCTATATGCCAACGAGAGGAGTATCCCTAAACTCATTCTTTTGTTCTTTAATTTTCTTATATTTTGCATGCAAAGTTTGGGGGAGGAAGTAAACCTTGTTGGATTGTGTTTGTGTTAGTTTGTTTATTGTTGTGTATTTATTTCTCTTATTGTATGATTGTGTGTTTGAATAGGTAGAGGTATTTTGTGCTTTCTTTGGCAATTATCTAGTTCCAAAGATAAGAACCTTGAGTGAATTGGTACATTACTTTTTGAAAAATGCAAATATTAGCTTAGTCTTACGGATAATTCTTGTCTTAGTTCCATTTTGATTGTGAATGTCTATATTGAGGACAATGCCTTAATTTTTTATTTGTGTGTAAATCTAGAGAATATTTATGTGACTATGACATTTTATTATCTCATAAGTGCTAGAATTTGCTAGATAATCTATCGAGGTGAAATCCTAGATAGCATTTCATCAAGGAAATGATTTAGGCAATCTTTGGACGGTTTGAGCATTTCAAGCTAACTATTGACACATTCTATCCCAAGTATACACATTTTGAGCCTTGTAAAACCTTTTCTTTTTCAACCACACATACATTAGCCTAGTCTAAAATAATATCATTCAACCTTTATCTCTTGAGCATATTGATTGTTTTTATTTAATTATTTTGAGCTATGCTATATTATGGGAGGATGGGTGGAGTGAAACTGCAAAAAAAAAAATGCTACGCACTTGTTCATGAAAGAAAGAAACAAGTTTGTGAGTATGTAACTAAAAAAAAGAAAAAAAAATAAAAACAAAAAAATGAAATAAATGTTGGGCTAAGAGTTTATGTAAGAAAAAGAAATTTTGATTTTCATAGTGTGTACTTAATGTGTGAAAGAATAGCTCTGCACGAGTCTTAGAATTGATATGCTTAAGGGTGATTTGAGCTTCTTTACCTAAATTATCATACCTTCACCTAAGCCAACATTATTGAAAAGCAAACTTATGGAACTCGATTGTTACTTTTGAGATTTTGTGCTTAATGTATGTTTGCATAAACTTATCCGGATTTCACACAATGATAGGAGAAAAGTATACACACATACATAGAAAATCTAATTTGAAATAGGATGTGCTTTTGAGTTATTCTTAATACCTAATCAATATTTGCATTTTTCTTTAAGTTATGTTATTATGTGAGTATTGAGGAACCAATTGGAAATCATCAGTGTTGGCATAATACCTCTTGTATGTTTCTAGATATTTTTTTTTTTCTTTTGCTCGAGGACTAGCAAAATCTTAAGTTTGGAGGTGTATTAAGTCCATAAAATTAGAGTTATCTAGTACCAATTTGCCTTAAGTTTTACTATGTTATTGTTTATATTAAGTTGTTTTAAGCGCTTTTCTTGTTGTTTTGCTTGTTTGTGCACATAGGATAATAAAACAAGGGTGTTTGATGTGAATTGATGTAAATTTGTGCCTCACAAATGGGTCTTTCAAATCATCAAAAGTGAAGTTCAATCTGATACGGTCGTAACGCAACAAAAATGACGCAAATCAGAGCTCAAACGAAGAAATGGCGCACCCCAGAAGTTGAGGCGCCAAACCAGCAGAAAGTGGCGCTACACCACCAAAAGATGGTGCCACAGCACCAACTTTCCAGTAATTTTGGCGCCGCGGTGCCACCCCATGTATCCTGAGTCAATAATTAACTGCCGAGATCTACTTTTTGACGATCCAAAGGTCCAAATTTAACCTGCCTTAGATTTGCACAAGTCACCTCTTTAAAACCTTATCTTTGGGGTTCAAAAAAACATATAGAGATAGAGAGAAAGAGAGATGGAGATAGCCACGGAAGAAGAGGAAGAAGGAGAAGAAGAAAGATGATGATTACAAGCTCCAAGCCTCTCTTTCTTGATTTCCTCCCCAACATTAACACCATAGTTTGTTCTTAGCTTCTTTTCTTTATTTTCTTATGAGTTTTACATTATATTTTCCATATTTGGAGAGTGATATTGTTGAGAACAAATCTTTGAAGAAGGATTTAAGAGAGCAAAAACCAAGTTTGGAGGAGAAGATTGACAACCTCTATAAACATCTTCAAGCTCTTCAAAAAGGGAGAATTCTAAAACTCTTTTCTCTTTGATATTTGTATTTCTTGATTCTATTATATTGAAATATTATTGTTCTCAATTTATATTATGAACTAAATATTCCTTGTCTAGTATTATTATATGAACCAACCTAGTAACTTGTGTTTGTTTATTTATCTCCTCTTTTATTAATCAAATCCATTGTTGAGTTATTTGTTTCGCCTTGTGCTTATTGCTTTTATTTAATTGATCATTAAATAGATTGTTAAGTAAAACCTCTCTGAACTTGGGAAGGAGAATTTAGGTTTGGACATAAGTAGAACAACATACGATTACCTAGTTTGGGATAAGTTTGTATAGGATAGAAATATATCTATGTGACTTGTGCAATCTTTGTGTGAGAAAAACTAAACTTAATGAATCTAGTCAATTTATGTTAGGAGTAACATATTAGCTTGTCTAGATATTTTTACTTATGTTTTGAAAAAGAGTTTGTGAATACATTCGAATTCTCGGTTGATAACTCTAGTGGATTAATTACCGTAGGAGGGGAATTAGGATATTGTATGTTTAAAGAAGGGTTGGGAAATTAGTAAACCTAGACATTTTTCTGATTATTTGTCTTTTATTCATTTTGCATGCTAGTTTACTTTTCTTGGTTTTATTTTTTTAAAATCTATATATTGTTTGTTTGGATAAAGTTAGGATTGACCAATTTTAATACTTAGCATTAAATTAGAAATCAATCCTCGTGAGTTCAACACTCTACTTCCATATCTATATTACTTGTGACTGTGTGCACTTACAGGGGACTGTGTGATTTTATAGTCGCATATTCTAACCAACAATCACTCACTTGTGAAATACGAACTTCTCAACGAAGCTATAAATCTACAAACAAACCTCTTCACTGAATTCTTAGCACCCAAAATAGTTAGGTTAGATGTATAATTTGTCCAGACCCAAAACTGGACCGTTGGCATGCAACACGAGACATGTCACAGCCAGAAATCCAAAGCAGTGATTTTTAGTAATTTTAAGTGAAAATATAATAAAATATTAATTTTACGAAATTCTGGAGAAATCGAGTATCAGATAATTTTGTTTTGGTCCTCACATCATTACAAATTCCAGAACTATTAAAACTCTTAGAAGTTTTAATTACTTAATTGAGAAAAATTACCCATTAAAGTTTAAGAAAGCTTGTAATTAATTCGTTTGGAAACTTATAAATAATTCATAGATTTTGGTAAAATGAGTTCAATTAAAAACGTTAATCCAAAGTCTAAAATAATTTATCAAAATCGTTTGTAGTTTCAAGTTCTCAAATTAACTACAAAGCCATTCTCATACATCCACTTAGTAAATTTACTAATCTTAGCTAAATAATTAAGTAAGGAAAAAAAAACAACAGAGTATGAACACCTACCAGGGATTAAGAGTAGAACTGTAAGTACAAGCTACGTAGCTTGTCTGACCACCGGGATTACTACCTCAATTAGAAAAACACCTGAAAGTAGGAGAAGTAACAGGGTGAGCATTTATATGCTCAGTAGTAATTCAATTACTTTTTTGAATGGATGCAACTTTTACTAAACCTGCATAGTTAATACCTTTTCAAAAATCTATTTATAAACCAAGTTTATAAAATATTGATATCCCGAATAATCTCATATTCAAAACCAAAACTAAATCTATATAATTGTACATAATATAAACCGATCAAGTATATGAATGAGCTCTCATCCTCCCATCACGCCCCTAAAATATATCTGTAGCAGAGGTACCCAGTATCCTGATACGACCCACAGGTGTGTCAGCCAAAACCTGCTCAGGGGCCTGGGTCTCTTACCTAGCACTACAACAACTCGCCAGTGATCTAAACTACCGTGCTGCAATAATGGAACTCAAATGTGTGATCCTATAGTATGTACAGTATGTAACCATTCCCAATAACTATGCATCTAAGAATCAAATCATACTTTTAAATTCAACTTAGAATTATTCTGGGATTTACTGTAACATGGGTAGCTCTCCGTTGTATTACCCCATAATCACAATTTAAAGAAAATATGTATGTGAAATCCATAGTCCAATCCCTATATAATCCAATGTATTTCTATAACTTTATTATATCATCGCGTGAACAACGAGTTTTGATTAATCAATTATAATGTAATTATAAATCCAAAACAAGTATAAAACTAGGTAATTGAACCCTACATCAATATGATAGCTATACCAAGCTAAAGACGCTCGAAGAAACTCTTGTTGGTCATTTGGGTGTTCAAACGGCCGTTTCGGGATCTCAATAAGTCCATTTGGAAAAGTCATCGGAGTCTCAGACGGAGAAACGGAGATCACCACTAAATTTAGAGCACCTAAAAATGCTAGATTAGACATATAATTTGTTAAAAGTGGATCCTAGTGTGGGACCGGCCTATAGCACGTAAAACAGTATAATTTACGAGCCACGAAATTTGTGCCATTTCGAAACTTGTTTCTCGACCTCAGTAAATCCAAATTTGAAATCATAATTTAATTTCGAGTTCCCGAGCCTTAAACGGGCTTTAAATCCGAGAACTACAAAAATATCTTTTTTTGGAATTAATTTGAAAAAAGTCCACTTTTTCCTAAGTATTTAGAAAAATGTCATCTTTGCTGATTATTTACAAAAATATCACATTTTGGAAATATTTCATGTAATATCATTATCACATAATTATTTAAGAAAATGTCACTTTCGAAAATATTTGAAAAACTATCAACTTCACTGATTATTTGTAAAAAAAATGTCATTTTTACAATAATATTTCGGAAAGTAACAGTTTTCTAATCTCAGCCCAAGGTAGAAATTTAATGGTAACAGACTTAGTCCAATACTACAAAGTTTTGCAAAATATCACTTTTCGTTCTAAATTTGAAAAATACCACATTTTTCAATTCAAAAATTAATATGCTTTCGGATATCATTGTAACTTCTACCAATCGTAATTATTCATAATTTTTAATCCTCTTTCACATCATATAATTATCTTGGGTAAAATAATAACTTAACCAAAAAATTTTCAAAATATCACTTTTTGCAAACTTCAGTAAAATGGCCCAAATAGTGAAAATCTTACCGATGGCAAGTTAACGGCCAAGATTAGTCGGAAAATGATGGCGACGATAAGACGAGACCAACTATACCCTCTGTCTCGCAACCTCACAGTGGCTGGAAACTTCAAAGTGGCCGATCTCTGTTTTCCGATAATAAAATCCAGCAGGACTTGGTGGTGTGGCTTCATCAGAGGTTGGGGAAAAGCACGGTCAGGCACGTCAGCAGCAAGGCATGGTAGTGGCTTGGCAGCAAAGCGAAACAATGGTTGCGTTTTTTTTTTTTTGAAATTTTAGAGAGAGAGAGAGAGAGAGGACTTTGCATGGAGAAGATGAAGTGTTAGGGGCCTTTTATGCAAATTTTAAAAAACTATAGCAAATATTAAAATATTCAAGATATTATATTAAATTAGTCCGAAAATTCTAAATTACTAAACTGTCACTCACTTTTAAAATGACTCTTCTAACCCTTATTATAACCGAATTTTACATCCTCCCTCCTTAAAGAAATTTCGTCCCGAAATTCGAATACAACACAAGGGGTATGAGAGAAAAATTAAGGAATAACAGTCAGAAGGATTATGAACAATTAAAGATAAAGTGTAGGAAGATCGAATCAAACACTAGTCATACAAGGAGCGTGAAGCATACACCCTCCACTTGGTGTTAGAATCCCGTCAATATGCCGATACCACATAAGGCATGAGATAAACAGGTACACAAAGTTATAAGGAATCATAAGATAACCCATCGATAGATACAAGAACATCGATACATGAAAATGAGAATGATGTCCTTAAGTCGGTACACAAAACAGGAGTAGTAATGATAATCAAGAGTCAATAATACAAGACTCTTATAACCTGAGTACTAATTATTAGGCTAAACTAGAGTAGCACGCCAAATGTCAAATACAAGTGATACTGTCTCCCTAATCATACCAGATCAATATTACACTGGGATAATCTCATTTGTCTGTATCTAGAACCCGGTCCTAAACAATCACTGAGTTCAAAGACTCTAATAGGATCCCAAATAGAAATTAGTACTCTTGTGTTATACCACACAAGATAGACAAGTTCAAATGTTAGAAACCATAATAAGGATATAACGATATAAGTCATTTACCGTTCCTTAGGACGAGTGAGAAGCAACCAAATATACAAAATACTTCTAGTCGAGAACATGACTAGAATCACTAAGAATAAAAATCTCCAACATAGGAATACATAGCACACTATAGTCTACTCATATAAAATACAATTATCCACATAACAAGTATAGCCCAAAGGCTTCCCAAATCTTTTACCCAAAGTAATACCATATGGTAATTATTCATACCATATTTATATCCAGAGACTTTATTATCCAATGTAGGATTATAATAATAATCCCAAATCATCAATTACCTCTAAAGTCTTTCTAAGCCTTTGGTATAAGGAGAATTTATATAGAAATGACTCAGTAACCAATATGTAAGTAAAACCAGTAATAATATTACAATACCCCAGAATAAGATTTCAACAGAATAGGTCATCTCCGCCGCAACGCGTGTCTCCCATCAAACCTTATTTCATTTTAAAATCAAAAATAATTTTTAGAGATATTTTTGAAAACATGCAACACAAAATAAGGAGCATATAAGAATACTACACTAGTTCACAATATGGTCTTATCTTGGCCATACCAAATCTGAAATCCTAGTATTCTTTTTGAAAATATAATAGCAAGAGTTTAGCAACTCTGTATATAGACTCACGAGTGAATCGATCTCAGATATCATCAATTATTTTACTATAGTAATGCTTGGGTCTAATTCAATTCAAGTAATGAGTTACAAATTGAACTTAATACTAACAACTCAATCGGAGTTTTAACTCTTAACAGATTATGACAGAGTATCCAATGATTCTTTTAAACAAAGTTAGACATGATTGTAGTTTTTTTTTTTAAATCTCAAAACTTTTCTAAAAGTTTTCAAATATTTCTATCCAATTTAAAAGCACATATTTTAACTAGCACTTCATATATGCAAACACATTTTCACAATTCTTTATTTATGAAAAATTCTAGGTAAGGTATGCTTTAGTGAGGTTATCTTTGCGTTCTACAAATTTAAAGTCGTCACATTCTAAAGATTTTATTAAAAATAATTTTGAAAGACACTTTTATGATATAGATTTAATAAAGCGTTTCAGAAAAATAGTAGAGTGTGTCATAGTTAAACTTTTTGACATAGGCAGATGAGCAACATATACATATATATATATTTTCTTTTTAGATAAGCCTTACTCAACTCATAACATATTCAACCCAAAGAATTTTAGAAATTCAGTTTATATTTTTAAAGGAAATACCATATATTAATTTGCATGACTCAAATTTCTATCAAATACCAAATCAAGTATATTAATTTATAGCTATAATTTCCATGAATTTTTCTTTTAAAGTTCTAATGAAAATGCCATGCATTACTATGTACCACCTATGTTCTTTCAAGACTCAGGTATTCAAAACCAATTCATTTTTATTTGAAGCTCAAACGATACATCATCCCAAGTCTCCAATACTAGGAGTTCTCAACACTTAGAATACCAAATTAAATCAACTACATAAGTGCTCAATTGTCCAATCGAGACCACTAGAGTAAGGTCGACCTAACTTGACTTAACTAGTGAAAATTATTCATTACTCAAGGACTTAACAATCTAATACTTACCAACATCATGTATGCATTAATAAAATAAGTCATTCATATAATTGTAAGCTTAGAAGCATACATATGTCTAATTAACAAGGTATATTAAACTATAGTAATAGGGTTTCATAAAACTTCCAAACTAGGATTTAAATTCTATTATTCTTTTTTTTTTTCACAGAAGATTCTAAATCGAATTTCACTATCAAATTTTACTTAGTAAAATTCATGCAATCAAGATATTATATATATAACATCTCAAACACGCACATAAATTTTCCAAAAATTTATACTTATACCGCATTAAATCATACCAAAAGTGTTCTAAGAAATCAAACTTATTTCTTAAATTATTGCGTAAATTTTTCATAAATATTCCTTCTTTTATTCCAGGTTAACATGTAAATAAATATGTGAACGTACATTTCAGCTTATAAATCAAGTACCAAGAATATCTACCACATTCAAGTCTAGAAAGATACTTAAAACTTTAAGTTTGTAAAAACTTTCTTGACATAAATAATTCTCTAACTAGCACTATCAGATGTAGATTAGGATTAATTTAGTACCACAACTAAATTCTATAAACACCAGGGATCAAATTTTACAATAGTACAATTTCACAAATTTCAGTTTTAAAATAGCCCGTAAGTTTTTAAAATTATACATCCATTAAAAAAGTAAATTACTTTTACCTAACCATTATTTAAATTTGAAATATCCATGACTTTCTTGAAAATAAAGGCATGTAATTTTTCAGATTTAACAGGCCTATTTTGTTTCAAACCATGCAAATCAAATTGGAGGTTTAAAAGTCACTTAAACCATTTAAGAAAATTGTATATTTGATTAAATTACTAATAACAAAATAGTTTCTTATCCAAGGATTATAAAGCCGATATATTTAGAGAGAAAATATAAGTCCGAATGAAAATCATATCTAGGTGCACAGATCTATTTTTTATTCAGTTAAAATTTTTTTAGTCCATTAATCGTGAAAATTTTCCAATTCCAAAAGCTTTATCTTAGAAAGACAAGTAAACTAGGCATGCAGCTATCAAGTAGGAAAAATAATTTATCACAAGTAAACAACTTACAAGGAAATGTAATCATAATTTATTAATGTAGACAAAACTAAATAACTAAAGAATCTCAAATGAAATTGAATCATTTACTCCACCGATGCATAGTTAATGTCAAGTCAATCTTGGTGAATTTAGTACAATACTACATTTAAGCAAACTCAATATATCATACTAATTTATCAATCTGCAAATAATATGTCATGCAAGAGTATCATCAATTATACCACCAATTATTCAAACCGAGTAATTAAAAGTATACTAAAATTAAGGGATTAATATCATAATCCCATACATACAAATAAAATCAACCCACGATAATCAAGATACAAGATACCAAATTGCAATCTCAGAACATACGAGATTCATATAGCTTATCACTATAATGGACACAGGAGTACAATAATGAATGTCTATTTGAATCAGAGAAGTTAGATAAAAATAAAATTCACTAGTCTCGTGTCAATTCTAACACCTCTGAGACTAGAATTTATGGATTATAACAATCTCAAGGATACTAGAGTTTCGCTCTAGAGAGATGAATGAAAGATTCAGGACGAAACAGAGTAAAGACAATACATTCAGTCAATCCTAAGTGATATACAAGGTATTTGCAAATACTTTCTAAAAGTCCTTTTTAAATAATAAAATATTATAGACAAGATCCCAGACAGATTTGAAGCCTGCAGCTCTGATACCATTTATGTCACGACCGAAAATCCAAAGTCGTGACTTTTAGTAATTTTAAATGAAAATATAATAAAATATTCATTTTACGAAATTCAGAAAAAATCGAGTATTAAATAATTTTGTTTTGGTCCTCAAATCATTATAAATTCAACAACTGTTAAAATTCTTAGAAGTTTTAATTACTTAATTAAGAAAAATTACCCATTAAAGTTTGAGAAAGCTTGTAATTAATTCGTTTAGAAACTTATAAATAATTCATGGATTTTAATAAAATGAGTTCAATTCAAAACTTTAATCCAAAGTCCAAAATAATTTACAAAAATCATTTGTAGTTTCAAGTTCTCATATTAACTATAAAGCTATCCTCATACATCCACTTAGTAGATTTACTAATCTTGGCTAAATAATTGAACAAAAAAAGAAAGACAACAGAGTATGAATACCCACCAGGGATTAAGAGTAGAACTGCAAGTATAAGCTATGCAGCTTGTCGACAATCAGGATTACTACCTCAATTAGACAAACACTTGAAAGTGGGAGAAGTAGAGGGATGAGCATTCACATGCTTAGTAGTATTTCAATTACCTTTTTGAATAGATGCAATTTTTACGAAACTTATATGGTTAATACCTTTTCCAAAATCTATTTATAGAACAAATTTATAAAACATTGATATCCTGAACAATCTCATATTCAAAATTAAAACTAAATCCATATAATTGTACATATTATTAACTAACCAAGTATACGAGTGAGCTCTCATCCTCCGATAATGGCCCTGTAATACCTCTTTAGTAGAGTTACCCAGCATCCTGACACTACCCGTAGGTGTGTCAGCCAAAAACTTGGGCATAGGCCTAAGTCTTTTATCTAGTGTTGTAGCAACTCACTAACGTTTTAAACTGCTGTGATGCAATAATGGAACTCAAGTGTGTGATCCTATAGTATGTACAGTATGTAACCGTTCCTAATAACTATGCATCGAAGAATCGAATCATGCATTAAAATTCAATTTAGAATTATTCTGGGATTTACTGTAACATGAGCAGCTCTCCGCTATATTACCTCATAATCACAATTTAAAGAAAATATGTATATGAAATCCACAATCCAATCCCTATACAATTCAATATATTTCCATAACTTTATTAAATCATCGCGTGAACCACAAGTATTCATAAATCAATTAAAATACAATTATAAATCCAAAACAGGTATAAAACCAGGTAATTAAACCCTACGTTAATATGATAGCTATACCAAGCCAAGACGCTCGAAGAAACTCTCATTGGTCATTTGGGTATTCAAACGGCTGTTTTAGAATCCGGGTAAGTCCAATTGGAAAAATGACTTTTCTACTAGAGCCTCAGACGGAGAAACGGAGGTCACCACTGAATTCAGAGTACTAAAAAATGCTGGGTTAGACATATGATTTGTCAAAAGTAGGTCCCGGTGTAGGACCGACCCATGGCATACAAAAAGATACTATTTACGAGCCATGAAATTTGTGCCATTTCGAAACATAGCAATATTATATATTAAAACTCGTTTCTCTACCTTACTAAATCCAAATTTAAAATCAGAATTCAATTTCGAGTGCCTGAGCTTTAAACGGGCTTAAATCCTAGAATTACAAAAATGTCTCTTTTTAGAATTAATTTGAAAAATGTCCACTTGTACAAAGTATTTAGAAAAATATCATCTTTACTGATTATTTAATAAATATCACTTTTCTAAAATATTTCACAAAATATCATTATTATAGAATTATTTAGGAAAATATCACTTTCGAAAATATTTAAAAACATATCAACTTCACTGATTATTTAGAAAAAAATATAATTTTTGTAATAATTTTTCGGAAAGTACTAGTTTTCTAATCTCAGCATAAGGCCCAAACTGAATAGCAACAGACTTCAGTCCAATACTATGTAGTTTTACAAAAATATCACTTTTCGTTCTAAATTAGAAAATACCACATATTTCAACTCAAAAATTAACATGCTTTCGAATATCTTTTTAACTTCTACTAACTGTAATTATTCATAATTTTTTACCTTCTTTTACTTCATATAATCACCTCGGGTAAAATAATTACTTAATGAAAAAAATTATTAAAATATCATTTTTTACGAACTTCGGTAAAACGGCCCAAACAGTGAAAATCATACCAGCGGCGAGTTGACGACCAAGACCGGTCGAGAAATAACAGTGACGATGAGACGAGTCCAACCATACCCTTGGTGTTGCAAAAGGAGTTCTGGTAAAGTTCTAGTGGCCGAAAAACTTCACAGTGGCCAGAAACTTCAAGGTGGCCGATCTCTGTCTTTTGGCGATGAAATCCGGTAGGACTTGGCTGTATGGCTTCATCGGAGGCTAGGGAAGAGCGCAGGTAAGCGCGTCGATAGCAAGACATAGCAGTGGCTCGACAACGAAGCTAAATAGTGGCTGCACTCTTTTAAAATTTTAGAGAGAGGGAGAGGGATTTTCCATGGAGAACATGAAGTGTTGGGGATCTTTTATGCAAATTTTAAAAACTTTAGCAAATATTAAAATATTCAAGATATTTTATAAAATTAATCCAAAAATTCTAGATTACAGAATTGCCACTCACTCTTAAAATTATTCTTCTACCCTTATTATAACCGGATTTTACAAGGTAAATCTTAGCCGTCCGATATCGTTTTTCGTGCCGGTCACTAAATATAGTCAATATATATATATATCAATCTTCTCCATTTTTCGAGTACAATCCAAAAATGTTATCAAAAAAATAGTCCAACAGTCTGATCAAAAAGTCAAACTCAGGCTCAAGCTAACCAAAAGTGGCAACTTTCAAACTGGGCAAAATAGAGTCATGAGATAGATATCTAGAGATTCCTCTTGACGAGACGAATCCAACGAGCCCACACTACTACAAAAAAAGGTATTTGCAACATTGATTAAATGTTGCTTATTATGTTTAGCAATACTTGTAAAGTGTTGTATTTTCCAATGTTGCTAAAAGTTATGTGAATATGCAGCACTTAAAAAGTATTGCAAAAGAGTACTTTATGCAATATTTTTATAAGAAATGTTGCATAAAATGATCATTTTTTAAAGACATTATGCAACACTTTTAAAACAAGTGTTGCATATTACCCACCATATAGGCGATATTTATATAATAAATGTTGCATGTTGCCTAAAAATTAAACCTAGGGATTTTTTTTTTCTATTCCCAGGATTAGAAATAGAAATTCTTGAATTAAAAATTCTATTTACAGGATTATAAAAATAGAAATCCCTGAATTAATTAAATATATTTAAGTAACACATAATAAGTCTAACTATTCATAAAAATTATACGTATAAACCTTCACTAAGTATTAATTGATCAAAGTTGTGAAAATTTTAGCAAACAAATTAGTCCGTAAAGTCAGTTACGTATTCTGTCTACTCCTCTTGCATATCGTTAATTTTGTCCATGGTGTATGTTGGTTTGTTGTAACACTATAAATGTAATAAAATTAAGAAAATTAGTTTTTTTGTAACACTAAAAAAGTAATGAAATTAAGAAAATTAGTAATAGTAATAAGAAATATGTAGTAGTTATAAAAAAAAAAAAAAGAACGCAACTTGAAACAGTCTAAAATGACGCCGAAAAATCAAAATTCCTGCCCTCGATAACAGCGGTTTTCGATGATTGCACTTTCCAGCCGCTTCTGCAAAGTCGGCAGCGAGCATCCTGGTGGTGTGGGGAGGCCTCACCGACGGTCGGGTCAACTGGACGGCAGCCCGGCAAGCTTCGGCTCCCTTGGATGATGCCTCGGCCATGAGCGAGCGAGAGAGCAGAGAGAGAGAGAGAGAGATCAAGCGAGGAAGAGAGAGAGGGGAAAGAAACGAGGAGGCCACATGACCAGTTTTATGAGACTATGTAATTTTTCAAAAATTATACAATGGTCCCCACTTCTCAAAACTCTTTCAATTTCATTCTCAAAAATTGCAATTTAGTTCCTGTTTCCAAAGAAATTTTGCAAATAAGCCACTCTCTTATTTAATTTGGAAATTGGTAAAATTTCCAATTTATCCCCTTAAAATCAGGGTTTTTACAGCTTTTACCTAAGTTACCCCTCCTATCCATGGTTTTAAACTTGAACTAATAGTGAACAGAACTCAATAAGTTATAGTTTATAAAACTCAATCAGCTAGTAGACAAAAATCGACCAGCTGAGTAAAAATAGGGTCAAATTTGGAACTTTATAACATTAAAGACTGCTATAAAACATATAAGACTAATAATATATTGTGAAGAGTAAAATTTAGCCCAGAAAATGTTACATAGCCTAAATGTCCTGAACAAATTAATCATTGACGATCTACACGGTCTTAGTCAAAAGACATTTAGTAATGACAAGAATGTAGTGATTTAGCCTAATTATATCATGTATATTCTAAATTACCTACAAACCAACTATAAGGAATTCAATTGTTAATAGACAATAATTCACATATGTCATAATTATTTACTTTATTTAGAAAACAAACTAATAATGTCTTACATATGTCATAATGTTTGTTTTGCACCTCCTAATATATCATGGGTACGTTGTGATCGAATATTTGGAAACTCAACAACAAAAGTGAAAGTGACAGCGAATTTCTCTTCAGTTTCTCAAACTCAGAATAACAGTGTTTTCTCTTAGGATATCTATTCATTGATCATACGTCGTATAAAATCTTCTCAAATGCTTTCAAGTGTTCAGGTTGAAGACTAATTGCCACCGACAAGCTCCCATCGCTCGAAGGGCTAGGTAACAGAAAAGCAAACCCTTCAAAAAGCATTCCGCCAGGTCCCATGAAAACCGGTCGACCCCATCCGAAATCAGCATCATGGATGGGCAACCTAACCCAACTACTAATCCCAAGATTCGGACATCTGAAAGTATTCGCCTCACGCGAAAGGGCTAATATATTAGGTTGAAGCTCAAGGTAGTCAATTGCTGATCTCAAGTATTCATTGTCATACTGCATCAAACTCTTGTGGATTCGGCTTGCGGCGTAACGTGTCGGTTTTGATTGGATGTCACCAGCGTTCGCCACCGGTGTAGCTGTGAAAATCACGTTGCCAAAGTAGCCGGGCGGAATCGAGGGTTGAAGCCTTGACCTTCCATCAACGGCAATGTACAGTTTCGTCACTTGATCGCTAGCAAGTTTGCGTGCCTTGCACGTGCATCTCCAAACATGACCGGACAATGTCTCAAACAAGCTGTACTTGACTGTGTTCGGGCCGTCTTCCTCAAACTTGGATTTCAGTTTGTTGAGTTGTTCCTTGGTCATCTTGAAAATACCAACTGCGATGCTATTTGTTTCGGATTGAGGGGTGTTGACGTTCGTGGATTGATATGGTTTGTACTCAATGTGGTCAAATACAGGTTGAGGCGGGTCACGGGCACGAAGACTTGTCCTCTCTATAACTGGTTGAATTTTAAGGTCAAGACCTCGAGCCATGTCAGACCATGTATTCACAAAGTGAAGACCAGAAAAACCATCTGCAACGTAATGTTGCATGCCAACACCAATTGATACGCCCCCACATTTAAAGTACGTGACCTGCAAACATTATAATCTAAAATCAGTATTTCTAAGCTCAAGAACCAAGTAAATTAATTATTAATTTTGAGTCAGTTAGAATGTGTAATTACCATTGTTAGAGGAACAATAAGGAACAATAGGAATAATTAAGCTGGCTCTAAGGGCCAGTAAAAGTCCATGCATTATCAATATTCTTCATATCTATTATTGAAATTTATTTTAAATAAAGGAAAACAGTGTATTATATATAATGATGCTAACGTACATTAAGGATCCCATTGAAGAGAAATTATGTTATTTCATACTTATGACTTATTTCTATACTGAATTAAAGTAAAAACCACATATATAGACATGTTTTTATGCATTACAGAAATGTACGTAAAAGTCTAATTCATAAAATCCTTGTAGCTAAAGATATACTTCTTCACAACGTACTAGTATTTAAAGCTAGACGATTATTTACAGAGCACTAAAGTATACAGAAGGATGCTTGAGCAAATACTTCGTAGAATATGACAACTATTGGATTCTTCCGATAAGTATTAAGAAATTGCCAAATGCTTAAATTTTGTAAGGTATTAATTTATGCAAGGCAGTATAAATAAGTTTTTGATGATATAGTCCAAAAGATCTTTCAAACAATACATCAAAAGTTGAATTTAGGTAAACTTTCAAAGTCGATGCATGATCCTATAGAATCCATATTTGGTATATATGATATTTTTAGAAGGAATAACTGTAAAAAAATACCATGAGATTTGGATGTTCTGCAAAAATCCTGAAGTTTGGTCTCTACAAAATAATATCCTGAGATTAAGAATTATTGAAAATTAATACCCTGAGTTGACTTTTTGAATAATTTTGACTGATAAAATATAATAATATCCTCAAAATTAAGAAGAATAATAAAGATTAATCTAGCTTTAATAGAGGATATTATTATTTTTTCGTTGCTAAAATTAGTTAAAAAGTCTCTCCAGAATATTAATTTTCAGAAATTTTTAATCTCAAGATATTATATTACAAAGTTTAAACTTCAGGATTTAAATTAGAGAACACTCAAATTTAAGGATATTTTTTTTGCGGTTGACACTTTTTAAAATGTAAATTTTCTTTGATCGAGTTAGACATACAATTATAACTATGATTGACCAATACACTGTCCATATGTTTGATGACTAGGTATATGTTTATGTAAATAATTATATTTTATGAAATTCATTGTAAAATAATGTATATCAACTATTTTTTGAAGAATAACAGGAAAAATAAATTTAAGAAATTAAAATATATAATGAAAANCAAACAAAACGAAACCCAAAAACTTATTAATGAGTTGACCAAAACGTTGAAAAAGGGCGAAGACCCCAAACACAATTATGTTATAAGAATAATACTTGCTAGAAAATGGATATAATTAGGCATGATTAAACACGATTATAGAATGACACAAGTTCAAAATGGATATTATTATGCACGAAAATTGAGTGAACACGAAAAACGAGCACGAAATACGCAAGCACGAGAATGATGCGAAAAAATGAGCATAATATGACTACTAACCGTGTTTGGCTTGATATAATACAAATACTCGAATTGGACGCGGTGCACGATATAATATAACTAACGACATTAGCAATATGACACTAATAAAAGACTGAAATCCTCGCGTGACATTTTATTAGTGTGATGTTAAGCACCGCTAACATCCCCTGCTCTTATCATTACTCTTGATTCTAATTCTTGTAATACCACCACATACACAAGGTGCCATACTAAAAATTGGTGATGAAAAGAAGTGGTCCTACTCCATGCATACCTGTAACAGCAAGAGTGGATATGAAGCTATGCCACCGGAATAGTCAACAGTAGGAATCAGACTCCGGAGCTCCGGGGTCGGTGCAAAATCACCGAAATTGTCGATGACAGAGTCAGTCTCAGCCTCAACGAAAAGGACACCCCCAGCATTGCAGTTGATCTCGACACGGCCGTCGTCGCAGCAACGTAAGCGACCTGCCATAGGATAAAATGGAACAAGGGCCTTACCAAGGGCTCCCCTGAGGATGGTGGGATCGAAGAAGTCTGCGGCGCGGGCCGCCGTGGCTGGTCTGTAGAAGTAGACGCTTGGCAAGTGACTTCTGGCCATCAGCATGTCCAAGTTCGATATCCAAAGCGCTCGCTCTGGCGTCTCCTCTGCTGGCTTCACTATCGTCGTCTCTCTTACCTCGATCATCATATCATATCCACTTTTATCGATGTGCCTGACAAAACTTTGCTGTGCCTTACAGTGAAATTTGGTTACTAGTCTTTACCCCGGAATCCATTTGGTTACTACTACGATATATACCGCCAAACCTAGCACCTCCGAAGACCCCTTTGGCTGCTGTTCAATGATTGTATCAATGAAACTGTGAGATAGAAGACTTCTCAAACTTGGGAGAAGTAGTTTTAATCGGTGCCCAGATATCTGCACCGTTGCTACGAGCAACTCCGAGAGTACATGAAACAGGAACAAGACACAAACCCCTGCTTCTCAAGTTGTATGGCTCAAATTCCTGACAAGAAAAGGAAAGTTCAATCTCCTTTGTTGTATTCACAGCTGTTAAGTTTTGACTAATCATGAATTATTAAATAGTACTTTGGGTCTTGTAAAAGATTGTATGTTTCACCAAAGAATAATCTCGAGTATAACCTATACTACAGTCCAAAATTAGTATCTGTAAATACGATCCGTTTATCTACTTAGAAACGGTACTTCAGTGGCCAACATGATAAGACATGCATGGTTGTAGAACTGTGAAAGCCACATTGAAGGCTTGTGGATAATATACAAGCCACGTTGATAGTGTTTGGACGATCAGAAGCCGAGCCCACATCTATTTAACGTTGTCTTTTGTTGTAGGTATCAGCTTTACTCAATGAGAAAAATTTTCCTCCTCTTTTTTTTTTTTTTAATTTCCTTTCTTCTAGAAAATCCGGGTTTGAAAGTATGTGGAGAAATTTTTATACTTTTGTTTTCTTATTTATTTATTCTTATAAGGATATGATATTTGAACCTTAAATCTCAATGATTAACAATCAAACTTAACTTACGACCCCTTTTATACTTCTAATTTATTAACGTCATTATATTTTCATTTTTCAAACTTCTGTATAGTGTCGTATGTGCCATTTATTTTATTTTTAAGAATAATATTTCACAATTTCGGTTTCTTTGGCTATGTTTTAGCATGTTGAACAATGTTGATTATAAAAACCCAGTTTTAAAAAGGCATCTTGGTCATTTTAACGCATTTTGGAATAAATAATAATGTATTTGACCAAATTCAAATTGGGTATGACTGAAAAAGTTTTATAAAAGTGAGGGTTGTTTCGCAATTTTCAAAGGACTAAATTGAAAGAAATTAGAAAAAGTATGATGAAAGTGAAATTTTTAAACCTTGATAATGCCCATTACTACCTGGACATGTGGCCACTCAATTTTTCCCCTCAGCTCACCCTCTCCTTCGACTCTCTCAGCTCACTCTNCAGGGAGGATCGACGCCCCTCGAAACATGGCCAGCCATTGTAGCAGCTCCGTCAGAGCTCTAATTCGCTGCCAATGAGAGAAACAGCCGCAAGAGAGATTCCAGCCATCTCAAGCCACGAAACAACTTGCATCTGATTCCTCTCAATACGAGGAATATCCTAGTATATACATATATATATCTCTACTCGAAATTGCCTGGATTAAATTTTGCCATTTTTTATCATTTAAAGCTTTTTTAGTTTTGTGTATTGATTTTTCAATCCGACCATTAGATTGTATAATAAATCTCGTATTTGTAATGTACTCGTGAAATGGAGAAGTTTGATATATATATATATATTGACTATGTTTGATGATGGGCATGAAAAACGAAATCAGACGACTCCGATTTCGTCTCCTTTTGTACGCCATGGGTCGGGTTTCAGCCTAACCCTGAATTAGACAAGTTATATGTCTAATCTAGCTAATTTGGGTACTAGGAATTCAATGGTGAGGTCTGTTCCTTAATTTGAGACTCCGTTAGGAAAGCAATATTTCAAAGCAAGTAGTCGAAGGTCCAAAAACGACCCTTGACCCTCCGAACGATGACCCTTGACCCTCCGAACGACTGCTAAACGACACCGAACGTGCTCTTTGGAGTTGTATCGCTACTTCATTGAGATAGGGGATTCAGTTTCCTATTTTCTATACTTTTTTGCATAAAGACTTGAATATATGATATATTGTGAAGAATGTGGATTTCAATGGTTTTAGATAATTATATGAACTTTCTGGTAGATATGAATTGAGTATAGACTGTTACGGTGTGTTGGTGGATGCTGCTCATGTAGGTCTAAATATTGGAATGGTTTAGATGAAAACTCAAATATATGGTATATTGTGAATTTTGTATTTATAATAGATTTTGTTGAATATATGAACTGCCTGGTAAAATTGAGATGATTATGGATTATGTTGAGTCACTTATAGATGCTTTCTATGTAGGTGTCTACGCTCAAAATATACTAGCAGCTATCGCAGTATAGATTAAGGTGTCGATCCCACAGAGAAGTAAATCAACAATAAAAGGTAACGAAAAATAGAAAGAAAAATTGAAAATAAAAATAAACTGAGCAATAAATTAAAATAATCACAAAATAATAAATGAAAATACCAATATGAGAAAACGAGGCTTCAAGATTCACTTAATTGTTCGTCTAACTGTTACCAGCTTTGATTCCTTTTTATCACTCAATTATATGTTTCACATCCCAAACACATAACCGGAAAATATAACAATTAAGAACAAATATTAATCTAAAGTATTCAATATGAAAAATTCTTCCAATTAAAACCAAAATAATCTATCTTATTAGTTATCTAAGATCGACAATATATCACAGAGACAATACTGCAGTAAAAGATCAACTAATAAAATAAATATAATTATAATCTAGTTTAAATCACCACATAAAGAAAGCATGACTGAATTTATATGAGAAACTAGAAAATAATATATTGAAAATAAAAATATTGAAGAATTTAACAAACCAAATTTATAAGCATTGAAGCACTCCCAAGAATCAAAGCTGGAAAACAGAAAAACTACACAACTAAGATCATCTCTCTAGCCTCTCTAAAAACTAGCCTGACATCGAACTCATCTCACACTCTCTCTCTAGAAAAAGTAGAGTTTTCTCTCTCAAAATTGGTGTGTATTTTTCTCTCTCACATTCAGGGTATTTATAGCTGAGGTTGGAGTGTTGTGCAAGTTCCCACGTCTCTAATGGTGGCTTCTGATTGGTCATGTGATGTGTCAATTACTCACACTTTCCTCTTTCCCTTTCTCTCTCTTCCCCTTTATTATTCACGTTTTCTGGGCTGTGGGGAGTAATCCGGTGCGGCCGAAAGTCATAAGCTCGGCACGAAACTCGCGTGTAATTGGCTGACAAAACGGTCAAAGTCAGCGGGCTGAAGTGGCGCTTCTTGACTGGCTGAAGAAACCGGTTGCACGGGAGCGCGAAGCACCGGATACGGCACGCTGAGCAGCTGCAGCAGACGCGGGGCCCAGCTGTCCCCTAGCTCCAGATGCGCCCGTCCTCGCGCGTGGTGTGCACTCGCCTGTCTGGTGGTTGGATGATTGAAACGGACGGCTGAGATTATGCTTGGAATCCACTCCCACTCGCGCGCGTTTTTGGCTCTGTTTATCCGATTTTTTTTCTTTTTCTTTAATCTTTTTTTTTCTTTTCTTTTTCATTTAACCTAAATCAATAAAATTAAAACAAAATCAAATAAAATAAATAAACAACAAATCATAATCAAAATTAAATAAATTCCGAATTAAATAAACTAAATTATCTAAACTAAACTAAATTAAATTAAATTAAATACCTAAAATCTAATAAAAATTAAATAAAATTATATCTAAATACTAAAAATCAAATTAACTATAAATAACCTAAATTAAACTAAAAATCACTAAAAACACACAAAATATTTAAGAAAAAGAACATAAATAACTCTATTTTCATAGAGTTATCACACCCCCAAACTTAAACTTTGCTAGTCCCTAGCAAAAGAAAAACCTAAAAGAAAAATCTAAACACCTAAACACAACTCAGTTCAATTCTCAAAAATTTTGCCTCAAAAATTTCACATAATAAAAAAAACTCAAAGAAAAACTACGAACACTGCAAATAGTCTAGAATTTCAATTCAAATGCCAATTTAACCTCACTTAAAATTCTTGAGTGTGTGTGTGAACAATAACATTTAATCATTTGCAACCCAGATCAATTTATGAATCAAGTGACATATATACAATCTCTAGATGATAAATAAACTTCATAAGCCTGTTTTTCATATCACTCTCCACTAATGTAGACTAATACTGCACCAAAGATCATTAGGACTTATTTAAGCTTGTAACGTATGGCTAGGGTAAAGGTAGGATAATAGTCATATTTATAGCTCAAATTACCTAAAGCACATAGCTTATTCTCAGATCTTTATGAAACTTCACCTCAAACACTGTATTAATACAACCCCCAAACTTATTTTCCACTTCCTTATGCACTTCACTTTTCTTTTCAATCAAACTCCTCTTATTTTTTTTTTATTTTTTTTTTGAAGTACTATACCCCCAAACTTATGATTTTTATCATTTTTTTTCTTTATACAAGGGTATAATATTTTTTTTTCTTTTTCAGCCTCAAAAAGATAATTCAAAACTCCACCCTTCCCCCCCATAATATCACATACTGAAAATATGCTCAATAAAGATCACATGTGCTATAAGGCAAAAGGTAAGATATAGGAAATCATTATAAGCTTTAGGCCAAAAATATAGGTAACAAAGAAAAGGATAAAATTAAGCTCAAAAGGGGTAAACTAAGGATAATTAAGTGTCAAAGGTAGGCTTGAAAGGCTCAAACGATCCAAAAATAGCCTAAATCATATCTCTAATACAGCTTAGTCTAGGATTTCGCCTCAAATGATAATCAAACAGGTTCTAGAGTTTATTGATGAGATTTCAAAAAAATTCACTTAATCACATAAACTTTCTCTAAGCAAACAAAACAATTAAAATGAAACTGAGTGCTCAAAAATATTCAAGAATCACAAGCAAAATCAAACTAACATAAGAATCAAGCACACAGACAAAAACAATATTCATCATTTTCCTAAGAGTTTTAATCAGTAAAACCAAATCTTATCATCAGCATTTGATCATCAAACTGAGTCATAAAAAAAAAATTACTTATTTTTTTCATTTTTTTTTCAATTTTTTTTTCGGAAAAATTTTGTACATGCATGAAAAATATATGCGTTAAAAATGTGCATGCATATGCCACTACCCCCAACCTAAATTAGACAGTGTCCTCACTGTCAAAAAATATAGAAAAGAAAAGAAAAGAGCAAAGAATAGAGCACACCTGAGTAATAGAGAGTCCATATGAAGTATAGGCTTTCTAACGAATAGGCTAGAGAAGAGGATGAAAACAAACTAAAGAAAATAAAAATAAATAACCTAAAAATATATATATATATATATAGTACAGAAAGATAAAACCTGATCAATCATGGTAGACAGGAGCCACCAAAGTGATCTCCTCAGGTTGGTCTACCCTCTCCACAAAATTCTTCTACCGTTGTCAAACACATGTCTAGGCCCCTCAGATTGTGGAGCTGAGTTGTCTCTCCAAGTTTTCACAGCAAACGGTTTCGGCTTATCTCTTTCAGGAGGCAACTTCTCAAAGTGTGGCTGAAAGAATTTCTTTTGCTTATCCTTTATCTTAAAATCAGCAGAAACGTTAACATTATCAGGATAAAACAAATTTTCACTCTCCACATCACGAAAGATATGACTCAAAGGATCAAACTTGTAGCTCTTGTCAATCTCCTCTGTCACTAACGTATCTATCACATCAGTATGATAACACTCATCATCATCTTGTGGTTGCGTTCCAATATGGAAAATATTTACCTCCAAAGTCATATTCCCAAATGATAACTTCATTAGACCATTCCTACAATTAATGAGGGCATTTGCTGTAGCAAGGAAAGTTCTTCCTAAAATTAGCGGGATCTTGGACTCTATATCAACTACAGATTGAGTATCTACGATTAGAAAATCAACAGGATAGTAGAATTTATCAATTTGCAGTAAAACATCTTCTACTATCCCTCTCGGTCTCCGCACAGAACGATCGGCAAGCTGAAGTACCACAGATGTGGGCTTGATTTCTCTAAGGCCTAGTCGCAAGTATACAGAATATGGCATGAGATTTACACTTGCTCCTAGGTCTAAAAGTGCTTGGCCGAACTCGTGTGTCCCTATGTGGCAGGTGATAGTGGGACAACCTGGATCCTTGTATTTGGGCGGTGTTTTCTGCTCAATTACCGCACTTACCTGCTCGGTCAAGAATGCAGTCTTCTTGACGTGGTGCCTCTTTTTTATGGTGCACAGATCTTTGATCACCTTAGCATATGATGGTACCTGCTTGATCACATGTAACAAAGGCAGATTAATTGTAACTTGCTTAAGGTTTTCGAGGATCTCATCTTGATTTTTCGGTATTTTTCCTGTTTTTAGAGCTTGAGGAAAAGGCACTTTAACTGGAAATTTCTTTTCAGCTTCTTGTGGAGGGGCATCTTGAGTACTATCCAGAGTGGTTGTGTCCCTTGGTCGAGTTGGACCATCTAAAGTCTTACCACTTCGAGTAGTAATGGAATTGACCTCTTTAATATTTTGCGTATCAGTGCCAGAGGTTTGTGCCAAGTGTTGCCCCTTTGGATTGGACTAAGGTTGGGCAGGAAATCTTCCACGCTCTTGTACAGTAAGAGCGCTAGTCAGCTTAGTTATCTGACTCTTAATCTCTTTATTCTCTTCCACCACCTGTGTAAGTACAGACTCAAACTTTTGATTAGTTTTATTCTGTGCCTCCATAAATACCTGAAGTGTTTCCTCTAAAGGATTTCTATTGGGTCGTGCATTGTATTGAGGTGCAGAGTAATTCCTAGGTGGTGGTACCTTAGTGTTCCAATTATTAGTACTAGATGATGCAAGCTAGTTTTGGTCAGATCTCTAGCTAAAGTTTGGGTGGTTTCTCCAACCAGGATTGTATGTGTCAGAATATGGTGAGAAAGGTTTTCTAAACATTCCTAAGGAGTTACATTGTTCTTCATAAACCGCTCTCATCTCACTGTAAGTTGGGCAATCCTGAGCTAAGTGTTCCACTCCCCCACAGACAAAACATGCAGCTTGAGATTCCACCCTAGCAACCGTATGTGTGACTCTACTATCTCTAGTTTTCAAAGCCTCTAATTCTCTAGTCGCAGCTTCGAGTTGGGCTTTAAGGCTATCTTTATCCCTAAGATGGTAGATTCCGGTTGGTCGTGACCTATTAGTGCTATCAGTAGTACTAGGTCCAGTCCATGTGTGGGCTTTCTCAACTAACTCATTCAGGTAGTCTATGCCTTCATCTGGGTCTTTCTGTAGGAATTCTCCATTACACATCATCTCTATAAATTGGCGCTCCCTAATGGTTAATCCCTCATAGAAATAGCTAACAAGACGCCAATTTTCGTACCCATGATGTGGGCACATGTTCAGTAACTCTTTGAATCTCTCCCAGGCTTAATATAAAGTTTCACTATCTTTTTAGGAAAAGGTTGAGATCTGTCTTTTAAGGCTGCTGGTCTTATGGTGCGGGAAGTATTTGTTAAAGAAAGCTCGGGTCATTTCCGTCCATGTACCTATGGATCTCGGTCTCAAAGAGTATAGCCAACTCTTCGCTTTATCTTTCAAGGAGAATGGGAAAAATTTTAACCTAACAGCATCTACTGCATTGGGTTGGCTACGGAAAGTGACCACTACCTCTTCAAATTTCTTAATATGCAAATATGGATTTTCACTATCTAGGCCATGGAAGTTAGGTAAAAGTTGGATCATGCCAGGTTTAAAATCCATTTGCGATGTATTTTGTGGAAAAATGATACGTGAAGGTGTGGCTGTGCGGGTTGGGTGTAGGTAATTATTTAAAGTCCTAGCAGCGTTATTCTCAATTTGATTCATGTTGGCTGGTAAAGGTGTTTCTGACATATCTGTCCCTGACCAAGAGGATGAATCTTCTTCAAAATCGAGTCGTCTACTAAGTCTTCCTGTTTCGTCTCTATGCCAAGACATGCACCCAAGTTTTTTTTTTTTTTAAGAAAGGAAATTTGTGAAGTAAACGCAAAAAGTATAGACTAAGAATGTTCACAGATCGATTGGAAAGGGTGCAAAAGGTCCCACTTAAAATCCAACTTTTCTAGACAGAACTCCCCGAGGTTCCCAGGTGAGTTGGAGGGGTCACGGTTGCAGTCCTTATTATTCTGTAACCAATCTTTCTTAGGTAATGCCTTTGTGACAGAACAATCCCAGTTTCTACCGATTACGCAAACAACACAAAATTTTTTTTTTTTAAAGAAGGAAAAAAAATTAAAATTAAAAAAAAATAAGGAAAACAAATAGCTAATTAAAGACCTAAAGTCTAAAAAAAATTAATAAACCTAATTAATAAAAATAAAAACTAAACTAAAAAAAAAGAAAACAAAATTTAAAAATAAAAGAAACTAAATCTAAACTAAAATATATATATATATATATTTTACGAAAATCTAAAAGAAAAAGAATGAAAGAATTGTGTACCTTTTTCGTTGATTTGGCTTCCTCGGCAACGGCGCCAAATTTTATCTACGCTCAAAATATACTAGCGGCTATCGCAGTATAGATTAAGGTGTCGATCCCACAGAGAAGTAACTCAACAATAAAAGGTAACGAAAAATAGAAAGAAAAATTGAAAATAAAAATAAACTGAGCAATAAATTAAAATAATCACAAAATAATAAATAAAAATACTAATATGAGAAAACAAGGCTTCAAGATTCACTTAATTGTTCGTCTAACTGTTACCAACTTTGATTCTTTTTTATAACTCAATTATATGTTTCACATCCCAAACAAATAATCGGAAAATATAACAATTAAGAACAAATATTAATCTAAAGTATTCAATATGAAAAATTCTTCCAATTGAAACCAAAATAATCTATCTTATTAGTTATCTAAGATCGACAATATATCACAGAGACAATACTGCAGTAAAAGATCAACTAATAAAATAAATATAATTATAATCTAGTTTAAATCACCACATAAAGAAAGCATGACTGAATTTATATGAGAAACTAGAAAATAATATATTGAAAATAAAAATATTGAAGAATTTAACAAACCAAATTTATGAGCGTTGAAGCACTCTCAGGAATCAAAGCTGGAAAACAGAAAAACTACACAATTAAGATCATCTCTCTAGCCTGTCTAAAAACTAGCCTGACATTGAACTCATCTCACACTCTCTCTCTAGAAAAAGTAGAGTTTTCTCTCTCAAAATTGGTGTATATTTTTCTCTCTCATATTCAGGGTCTTTATAGCTGAGGTTGGAGTGTTGTGCAAGTTCCCACGTCTCTAATGGTGGCTTCTGATTGGTCATGTGATGTGTCAATTACTCACACTTTTCTCTTTCCCTTTCTCTCTCTTCCCCTTTATTATTCACGTTTTCTGGGCTGTGGGGAGTAATCCGGTGCGGCCGAAAGTCATAAACTCGGCACGAAACTCGCGTGTAATTGGCTGATAAAACGGTCAAAGTCAGCAGGCTGAAGTGGCGCTTCTTGACTGGCTGAAGAAACCGGTTGCACGGGAGCGCGAAGCACCGGATCCGGCACGCTGAGCAGCTGCAGCAGACGCGGGGCCCAGCTGTCCCCTGGCTCCAGACGCGCCCGTTCTCACGCGTGGTGTGCACTCGCCCGCCTGGTGGTTGGATGATTGAAACGGACGGCTGAGATCATGCTTGGAATCCACTCCTACTCGCGCGTGTTTTTTGGCTCTGTTTATCCGATTTTTTTTCTTTTTCTTTAATCTTTTTTTTTTCTTTTCTTTTTCATTTAACCTAAATCAATAAAATTAAAACAAAATCAAATAAAATAAATAAATAACAAATCATAATCAAAATTAAATAAATTCCGAATTAAATAAAACTAAATTATCTAAACTAAACTAAATTAAATTAAATTAAATACCTAAAATCTAATAAAAATTAAATAAATTATATCTAAATACTAAAAATCAAATTAACTATAAATAACCTAAATTAAACTAAAAATCACTAAAAACACACAAAATATTTAAGAAAAAGAACATAAATAACTCTATTTTCATAGAGTTATCAGTAGGTTTGATTTTTGTGATTTATTTGAAATACAGCGGTTATACTGCCGGTTTTCCTAGAATGGAAATGGTAAGTATGGTATGGTAATTCAAGTGTAGTAGCTGTAATTTGTTCTTTAAGATCACATCAGGGGTGCTTGGGTGTCACGAGACATCTAGTTGGTGGTTGGACCCCACCATTAGTGAAGAGTCTATAAATCTACGTGAGACTTTTAGTTGGCAGAGTACGTACCCTTGACCATCGGTGATGTACCCTTGACCATCGGTGCAAGTCCGTAAACCCACGTAGAGGTCGAGGGTATACGACCATGTGTACATTTGAGCTTGGGATTGAGCTCAGGATTTGAGTTCGGAGTTTAAACTCAGGGTGTTGATTCACATGGTGCATGCCGTTCTGGGATGAGACAAGATAATGTGAGCTCAGGGCATTTGAGCTGGTCCGTATTACGAACATGTTCCTTCTCTAGTTGCTCCCACCTGGCAGGCATAGGCATTCAGTGCCCTTCCAGTCCAACAGGCGAGATACATGGGTATCCCTCTGGTAATTCAGGATTGGTAATCAGGCAAAGGTTATTACTCCTTCTCTGGTTACTCCCACCCGGTAGGTATAGGCATACGGTGCCCCTCCGATTCAGCAGGCGAGACATTAATGTATTTCCTCTAGTATTCTAGGATTGGTAATCAGGAAGAGAGTTGTTTTGACTCCGTGATGAGATTATGTGAACTAGTGGATATTGAGCTGGTTGAGGCTGCATACAGGTTTTTTTTAATGCTTTACCTACATACTTCTACTTATGAACTTTCTAGATTTGATCTATTACTATAGTTTTATGACTGTTTTTCAGCATAGCTAACCATGCAAGGAAAATGGTTTTCGAAAATAGTAATCTGAGTTTTCTATTAGGCTTTTAAGCTCATCTCTTCATTTTCTTCTCTTTCAGGTATTTTTTTTGTTCAAGATAAGATTTCTTTTGGATGAACACGTCGTTGATTCATGTCTGTGGCCTTTCTTGAGTCTTGGTTAGAATTCAAACCTTACTCTTTTTCGTTCTTAACTAAATTATATAACTAAGCTCTATGAATTATATTAAGTGAGTGTATGAGAATCTTTTTTTACTACTATTTGAGGACTTGGCATTGAAAGGGGACATTATGGTTTCTAAGGAGCATGTTTTCAGAATTATTAATACTTGGAATTTGGTAGTTTTCTTTTAAAGACTAGTTTTAAAAAAACGAGTGAAATTAATTTATGGACTTTATATTTATAAGAATAAAAGTTTTATTGACTCAACTTATTTTTACTAAACTAATTATATTTTTTCTAAAGACACTGAAGAATAATTTCTTGGTTAGGCAAGAGAGTCCTTGATATAAAGATAATAATGTTCTGAGGGTTAAAAATAAAAATCCCAAATATTTATTTTCTTATGAAGCGTGTAAAGACAAATTACTTTCTATTTATATTCACTTTCAAAATTACCAAAAATTCACGGCCTTAAATTTTTAGTCGTGACATTTGATGGCTTGCCATGCTCGGTCAATGGACACCTCAGGTCAATTAGAACAATTAGTCATTTTGCTCTCTGACATTTACTCTCAATATGAATTTGTCTCCTCATTTTTGATTTTATATTCTAATGCCCCTGAGTGGTAAAGTTGTTATTCTTTTCCTTCTAGACTTTTGATTTTGTATTCAAGTGCTCTCTAAATAGTAAAGTTGTTCTTCTTTTACTCCCTCAATTCTAACAACGTTAGAAAATTGTTAGTGGACAATGACCAAATAGTCCTTTTACTTTTCAAAAAGCTAAATAAATGTTTTTTCTTTTCTTTTCTATTGGACACTTCCAAATAGTTAACTTTTTGATATTAAATAAATGAAATATATGGGAAAAAATGAAAAACATAATAATATTTCTTAATGGTTATATATGTATATATGTATAGTGTCAAATATTTTTAGAAATCATGTAAAAAAATATATAATTTCATATTATCAAAATTCTCTAAAAGATGAAATGACAATTTGGTCCTTAACTCACTAATAGTCTTCTCTGGGTGTTGATGTTAAAAGATAAAAGAAAAATTCTTTTTTATTTTGAGATACTTGAATATAAAGTCAAAAAAGAGAGTGTAAATTCATTCTGACAAACAGTAGACAAAATGACTAATAGTTTTTTTTTTATGATTAAATATAAGAAATAATTAGAAGTATGTAAAATAACATTTTCTTAACATGGTTAAATATAACTAAAAACATTAAAAAAGAGTGTAATTATTTTCTTATTTCATATATTCAAAATGAAACTACAAAAACTACAATAAAAAGCTACATCTAATACAATCTATACATATATCAAGTTCGAGTAAAAAAAATGAATAGATTTGGAAAGTGTATCCTTTTCTACATTCCCTTTAGCAGGCTCTATGGAAGAGTTTCATAGAGTTGTCACAGATAGAACTCTTGTAGGATTTATTCCATTACTAGAATTAGTAAAGGAAACAAAGTGTCTGAGATAGTAAATTTTTAATATATATTGTGAATATTATTGGTATGCACTCAAGTATGAAATATATACAATAGAAAAGAAATAGTATAGAGGAACGTGCATTTTTTCTTGTGAACATTGTAAAATAATCGATCACGTATATAATCGAAAATGAAATCAGTGAATCTGTCACAACCAGAAATCCAAAGCCATGACATTTAGTAATTTTAAGTGAATATATAATAAAATATTAATTTTAATAAATTTAGAAGAAATCTAGTTATAGATAATTTCGTTTTAGTCCTCATATCATTTTAAAATCTATAATCATCAAAACTCTTATTAATTTTAATTACTTAAGAAAAACATCCGTCAAAGTTTAAGAAAATTTCCAGCTATCTCATTTAGAAACTTATTGAGAAATTATAAACTTTGATAAATTGAGTTCAACTGAGATCTTTAGTTCAATGTCCCAAATAGGTTTCACAAAATCGCTAGCCATTTTAAATTCTTAAATTAACAACAAAGTCATCCTCATACATCCACTTACTAGATTGGCTAAATAATCGTACAAGGAAAGAAATATAATAGAATATGAACACCCACTAGGGAGTAAGAGTAGAACTACATACACAAGCTGCACAGCTTGTCTATCCATCAAGAAGACTACCTCAGATAATCAAATACCTGAAAATGGGGAGAAGTAGGGGGGTGAGCGATCACATGCTCAGTAGAAATTTAATTACCTTTTTGAATGGATGCAATTTCACTAAACCTGCATGATTAATACCTTTTCCAAAAATTTATTTATAAACCAAGTTTATAAAAATAATTGATCTCCAGAATATTCACATATTCAAAATCAAAACTAAAACTACATCATTGTACATATCATAAATCATCCCATCTCATGAGCTCACATCCTCTCATCACGAACCAGAGTAACTCGCACTACATTTACTAAGTACTCTCTACCTGATACCTATCCCAGAAAACCAGAGGGACACCCATGTGTCTACGCCTATCAAACCGGAGGGATAACTGAATGCATATGCCTACCGAGTGAAAATAATCAGAAAAACACCGCGCGGGTTTACCGGCTCTCACCGAGGGCGGGGACACTGGCCGCCCACTAAACACCGCGATGCCTAAGATTTATCTTATGTGTGATCCTATGGTATGTACAATATTTAACAGTTCACAATAGTCATGCATCAAGGAACTAATCAATTCATGTTTTAAAATCTCACTTGGCATTATCCTGGGATTTACTGTAACATGGGCAGCATACCGCTGTTTTATCCCATAATCACAATGTAATAACAAGTATAAAAATCCACACAGTCTAATCCCAGAATAATCCAACATATTTTAACAATTTATTAAATCATCAATAAATCACGATTTTTCATAATTAAATTTTAATGCAATTAAAATCTAATAGAGATATAAAAGTCAGGTAATTGAACCCTTACCTCGATATCGTAGTAATACCAAGCTAATGATGCCCGAAGAATCTCCCATCGATCACTCGGATATTTGAATGGCAGTTTCAGGATCCCGGTAAGTTCACTTTAAAAAGTGACTTTTTCACCGGAGCCTCATATGGGGGAAATAGAGGTCACCATTGATTTCAGAGCATCCAAAAACGGTGGGTTAGATATATACTTTGTCAAAAATGGGTCCGGTGCAGGACTCAACCCGTGGCACGCAAAACTATACTATTCACGAGCCATTTTCTAGATTTTCGTGCCACTTCAGAACATAGTCATATTCTATGTCAAAATTTATCTCTCGACCTCATTGAGTCCAAATTCGAAATCGGAATTCAATTTCGAGGTTCCGAGCCATAAATGGGCTTAAAGATCAAAAAGTTACAAAAATAGCACTTTTTCAAAATAATTAGAAAAAGGTCCACTTTTTTAATTCGAAAATTTAACGTGCTTCTGGATATCGATTTAATACAAAATTGTCATACTTGTTCTTGTTTCAAACTTCTATTTTGTGTCTTGTAATTTTTTTGGCTAAAATAATTACTTTGCAAAAATATTTATAAAAATATCACTTTTAGAAATATTTAGAAAAATACCACATTTCTATTCAAAAACTATCTCATTTCCATATTTTGCTTCGATACAAAAATTTCACACTCAATCATCTTTTAATCTCCTCTTTTACCCCTTAAAAGTTTAACAAACAAATAAATTGTTTACAAAAATAATTACCAAAATACCATTTTTATGAAAATACTTACAATTATATCAATTTTCTACTTAAAATTTCTAATCATTGGAAATTTAATTCCATAGAATTTAATCATCTATTTTGTGAATTAAATCCTTCAACAACTTTACTAATTATCACTAACAATTCAATAATTACTCAAGATATTAATAAAATACCAAAAATCAAATTTTGAGAAAATTGACCGAATTAATTCAAATGCTCACCGGAGTCCTTTTTTGTCATGAAACCTGTCATAGATCGTCGAGGAGAACGAGTGGAGTTCACATCTACCGGAAGTGAGGAAGATCGGTGGCCGATGGTGACTATTTCGCCAGAAATTCTCACGGTTGGCGGAAGCTTCGAGGAGCTCCAGCTCCGCCTACGATGCTCGCACGGCTACCAGACTACCTGGGATTGCTTTGTCAGCTGGAGACGAAGAGCGTGGATGGGCGCATTGCCAAAGGGGATTGCCGGTGCCGGAGCTACACTTGTCGGCAGAAGCCTCTGTGATTGGGTCTCCTCGGGGACTTCGGGGGAAAAGAAAGGTGGAGATGGGGATTTAAAAGAAATTTTTAAACTGTTGAGCCATGTGTCAAGTGCTGAGCAAAATAGGGCATTGTTTTCTTATTTGCACTATTTACCCAGTTTTCAAAATTTCTTTTCACTTATGCCCTTTTTTATTTACACTCTAGTCCTTATTTTCAAAATTTCTTCACACAAAAACCCAATGAACCTAGACTTTATCTAGTCCATATTCATTCAAAATTTTTTTTTTTTTTAAAGTTAGATCAAAAGACCTAAATACCCTTACTATTCTGTGGGGTTTTACATCCTTCCCTCCTTAAAAGAATTTCGTCCTGAAATTCAAATACAAAATAAGGAGTGCAGAAGAAGTAATAAGAAATAATGGTTAGATGGATAGTAAACTATAAACCATCCACTTTATGTTAAAATCTCGCCAACATGTCATTGCCACACAAGGCACGAGGTAAAGAGATACACAAAGTTATATGGAATCTTAAGGTGACCCATCAATAGATATAAGAATATCGACACATGAGAATGAGAATGATGTCCTTAAGTCGATACACAAAATAGAAGCGACAATAATAGTCAAGACTGAGAGTTAATAATACAAGACTCTTATAACTTGAGCATTGATTGTTAGGCACCAAACTAGAATAGCAGATCAAATTTCGAATCTATATGATACTATCTCCCTGATCATACCAGATTAATATCACTCCGGGACAATCCCATTTGTCTGTATCTAGTATCTGGTCCTAATCAATCGTTAAGTACAAAGACTGAAACAAGATTTCTGAATAGAAATCAGTACTCTTGTGTTATACCACACAAAATAGACATGTCCAGAGGTTAGAAACCACATTAAGATTATAATGACTTAAATCATGTACTATTTCTCATAACAAGTGAGAAACAGCCAAATATACAAAACATTTCTAGCTAAAAACATGACTAGAATTACCGAGAATACAAATCTCTAATAGAAGAGTACACGGCAATATGAATAATCCAAGCATATAAAATGCATGTATCCATATAATAAATATAGCCCAAAGATTTCTCAAGTCTTTTATGTAAGATAATATTATATAGTAATAACTCATACCACAATAATTCCAGAGACTCTCCAAGTCTCTTTACCCAATATAGAACTATATAGTTGCAAGTCATATAAATCACCAACGAATCCAAAAACTTTCAAAGTCTTTGATGCAAGGAAAAGTCATATAGGAATGACTTGATATTTTATATACAAGCAAAATTGATAACAATGCCATAATGCCCCAAAAATAAGGTTTCGACAGAATAGATCGTCTCCGCGGCAACGTCTGTCTCCCATCAAACCTTATTTCATTTTAAAAGATCAAAAATATTTTTGAAAATATACAGTACAAAAAAAAATATCAGGGGCATATAAGAATACTATATTAGTTCACAATAAGGTCTCATCTTAGCCATAGGTAAACCAAATCTGAACTCTGAGTATTCCTTTTGAAAATATAATAGGAAGAGTTTCATATATAGACCAATGAGTAAACTGATCTCAAATACCGTCATAATAATGCTTGGGTTTAACTCAAATCGAGTTATGAGTCATAGACTCAACTCAACATCAATCAACTCATTCAGAATTTCAATAATTCTTTTAAAATCGAAACAAACGAAGTTCCTTAAATGACACTTAGTGTGAACGAGAATAAGTTTCACATTTTATATATACAGTTTGCTAAATAAATTTTCAAGTATTTACAACAAGTAGTTTATATTTAAAACATAGTTAAATGTAATAGGAGTTTTTCTTAAATTCCCAAAACCTTTCCAAAAGTTTTCAAATACTTCTCTCCAAGAAATTCAAAAGTACATATTTTAATTGGCATATTACGTATGTAAATATATTCCCATAATTCTTTATTTATGAAAAACTCTAGGTAAGACATACTTTAGTAAGACTATCTTTATGTTTTATAACTTTGAAGACCACACTTTAGCAATTTCATTAAAAACGATTTTGAAGAAACTTTTAAGATATAGAGGTTTTATGAAGCGTTTCAGAAAGATAGTAAAGTAGGTCATAGTTAAACTTTTAAATTCTAAGTAGATAGATAATATACACTTATATATATATATATATATATATATATTTTTTTTTCTTTTTACATAAGCCTTACTCAACTTGGAACAAATTTAACTCCAAGAATTTTAAAAACCTAATTTATATTTTCAAAGTGAAAACCACACATTAACTTGCATAACTTGAATTCTATCAAACTAAATGAACAATATTAATTCATAGCTTGTATTCGTATAAAATTTTAATTTCCATGAATTTCTTAAAAATTCTAATGAAATGACATACACTATTACGGACCACCTAAGTCCCTTCAAGACTTAGGTATTCAAAACCAAATTATCTCTATTTGAAGCTCAAATGAAACATCATCCCAAGTCTCCAATACTAGGAGTTCCCAATACTTAGGATATCAAATTAAATCAATCACACAAGTGCTCAGTTATCTAATTGAGACCATCAAGGTAAGGTCAACCCAACTTAACTTAACTAATGAAAAATCATTTATTACTCAATAAGAATTTAACAATCAAAGATTCACCAATATCATATATATATATCAATAAAAGAAGCCATATAACAAGGCACATAAAGCCATAATAATGACAAGATTTCACAAGATTCCCAATTAAATTTCAAAATTTACAATTTCTTCATTCACACGTGATTCCAAACCAGATACCATAACCAAATTTATTTAGCTAAATGTGGTAACAAGATATTGTAAATATAGCATCTTTGACACATACACAATTCTTCCGAAAATTTATACGTATAACGTATTAATTCGTACAAAAAGTTTTCTTTGAAATTAAACTTGTTTCTCAAGGTTACCATATAAAATTTTCCATAAATATCCCATGTGTAGTTCCAACTCAACTTGTAAATACATACATGAAAATACATTTTAGCTTCTAAGTCAAGTACCAAGAATATCTACTACATTCAAATCTATAAAGAAAATTGGAACTTTAAGTTTATAAAAATTTTCTCGATTTAAGTAATTTTCCAACTAGCATTATCAAAAGTAGATTGGGATTAATTTAGTACCACAACTAAATTGTGTAAACACCAAGGCTCAAACTTTATAATTGTGCAATTTCACAAATTCTAGTTTTTAAATAGCCCATAAGTTTTTGAAACTACACATCCATCGATAAAATAAATTATTTTCACCTAACCATTATTTAAATTTGAATATCCATGATTTTCTTGAAAATAAAAACATGCAATTCTTCAGACATAACAAACTATTTTATTTCAAATCATGCAAATTAATTTGGGGATTTAAAAGTCATTTGAACCATGTAAGAAAGTTCTAAGTTTGATTAAATTACCAATAATCAAATAATTTTTTGTTCAAGGATTACAAGGCCGATTCTGATGTATGAATTTTTTTTTCCCCCCAAAAGTTTCACATTGATAAGATAAGTAAACTTAGGCATGTAGCTATCAAGTAGGCAAAATAAATTATCAGAAATAGATGACCTACTAGGAAACACAATCATAAACCTTTAATTCAAATATAACTAGATAACCCAAGAATTTCCTTTCAAATTAAATTAGTTATTCAAACGATGCACTATTAATGTCAAGCCAATTTTGATGGAATTAGTAAAATACCACACTCAATATATTATACCAATCAATAAGCCATGCACCGTGCAAAAGTATCATTAATTCAAAACATTTTAATATAAACGTCAATCACAAATTACTTGAATCAAGTAATTAATTAGTATACAAAAATCGAGAGTTAAATCACGTCCCGAAATTTACGAAACATATGACCAAACCAAGGTATTTAAAATACCTAATACAGGTTAGCTATCATAGAACCTACAAGGTTCACACATAGCCTACTACCCGAATGGACATAGGAGTACAAGTATGGATGTCCATTTGAATCAAAGAATTTAGATGGAAGTGGAATTCACTAATCTCGTATTAATTCCAACACTTCTGAGACTAGAATTTATGAGATATAACCATCCCAATGATGTCAGAATTCCATTCTTGGAAGATAATCAAAGGATTCAGAACGAATCAAAGTAAGGACAACATATTTAGCCAATTCTTAAGTGATATATGAGTTATTTATCAAAAACTTTCTAAAATCTCTTTTAATTAACAAAATATCACAGGTAAGATCCCAGACGGATCTGGAGCCTGCAATCTTGATACCATTTCTGTGACGACCAGAAATCTAAAGTCGTGACTTTTAGTAATTTTAAGTGAAAATATAATAAAATATTAATTTTACTAAATTTATAAGAAATCTAGTTATAGATAATTTTATTTTAGTCCTCAAATCATTATAAAATCCATAATCATTAGAACTCTTATTAATTTTAATTACTTAAGAAAAACACCCATCAATGTTTAAGAAAATTTCCAGCTAACTCATTTGGAAACTTATTGAGAAATCATAAACTTTGATAAATTGAGTTCAACTGATATCTTTAATTCAATATCTACAATAGGTTTCATAAAATCGCTAGCCATTTCAAGTTCTCAAATTAACGACAAAACTATACTCATACATCCATTTACTTGATTGGCTAAATAATCGTACAAAGGAAAGAAATATAACAGAGTATGAATACCTACCAGAGAGTAAGAATAGAACTGCATACACAAGCTATACAACTTGTCTATCCATCAAGACGACTACCATAAATAATCAAATACCTGAAAAATGGGGAGAAGTAGGGGTGAACAATCACATGTTCAGTAGAAATTCAATTACCTTTTTGAATGGATGCAATTTCACCAAACCTGTATGGTTAATACATTTTCCAAAAATTCATTTATAAACCAAGTTTATAAAAATAATTGATCTCTAAAATATTCACATATTCAAAATCAAAACTAAAACTACATCATTCTATATTTCATAAATCATCACATCTCATGAGCTCACATCCTCTCATCATGAACTAGAATAACTCGCACTATGTGTACTAAGTACTCTCTGTCTACTACCAATCCCAGAAAACTAGAGGGACACCCATATGTCTATGCCTACCGAACCGGAGGCGCAACTGAATGTCTATGCCTGACGAGTGGGAATAATCAGAAAAACCTTACGCGGGTTTATGGGCTCTCACCGAGGAAAGGGATACTGGCCGCCCACTATACATTGCGATGCCTAAGATGTATCTCATGTGTGATCCTATGGTATGTACAATATTTAATAATTCACAATAACAATCATCAAGGAACTAATCAATTTATGCTTTAAAATCTCACTTGGCGTTATCCTGAGATTTACTGTAACATGGGCAACATACTATTATTTTGCCCTATAATCACAATGTAATAATAAGTATAAAAGTCCACACAGTCTAAACCCAGAATAATCCAACATGTTTCAACAATTTATCAAATCATCAAATAAATCACGATTTTTCATAATTAAATTTTAATGCAATTAAAATCCAACACAGATATAAAAATCAGGTAATTAAACTCCTACCTCGATATCGTAGCAATACCAAGCTAATGATATCCAAAGAATCTCCCATCAGTCACTTGGATATTCGAATGGCAGTTTTGGGATCCCGGTAAGTTCACTTTAAAAAGTGACTTTTTCACCGGAGCCTTAGATGGGAAAACAGAGGTCACCACTGAATTTAAAGCATCCAAAAACGGTGGGTTAGACATATACTTTGTCAAAAGTGGGTCCCGTATCGAGACCCAGCCCGTGGCACGCAAAGCTATACTATTCACGAGCCATTTTCTAGATTTTCGTGCCGTTTCGAATTATAGTCGTATTTTATATCAAAATTCATCTCTCGACCTCACTGAGTACAAATTCGAAATCAGAATCCAGTTTCGAGGTTCCGAGCCTTAAATGGGCTTAAAGATCCGATAGTTACAAAAATATCACTTTTTCAAAATAATTAGAAAAAAGGTCCACTTTTTCAATTCGAAAATTTAACGTGCTTCCGGATATCGATTTAATACAAAATTGTCATACTTGTTCTTGTTTCAAAATTCTCTTTTATGTCAAGTAATTTTTTCAGCTTAAATAATTATTTTGCAAAATATTTATAAAAATATCACTATTAGAAATATTTAGAAAATACCATATTTCTATTCAAAAACTATCTCATTTCCATATTTCGTTTCAATACAAAAATTTCACACTCAATCATCTTTTAATCTCCACTTTTACCCCATAAAAGTTTGACAACCAAAATAAATTGTTTACAAAAATAATTACCAAAATGCCATTTTTATGAAAATA
>JXTC01000066.1:1057776-1154355 GCA_002914845.1 Trema orientale
TTACTATTCTATGGGGTTTTACAGGATCAATGATAGTTTGCTTATTGTACAGTGAAAATGAAATATTTTATGGTATTGCCGAAGAAATTATCATGCAGAGTTTGCTTATTGTACAGTGAAAATGAAATATTTTATGGTATTGCCGAAGAAATTATCATGCAGTGATTTTAGGGTTCAGAAACTCGTCGGATACAATTATAATTATTAAAATATTTATTTAAATTTAAAATTTTGTATTTATTAATATAAAATTTAGTGTATTCAAACCCTCTTAACTAAGATCTTGGCTCCGCTACTAAATGGGGAACAAGGTTTTCATCAATCCCAGTTGCTATTGCAGCCAAAGAATAGAGCTGAATGAGTCTATTGTTGTTCTATCATCTTATTTTTGTGACAAGAAAACTCCAATCCCTATACTGCCACAATTATGTACATTCATTTGAACCCCTTTTAAGAATGTTTCCTTATCAGTTCTCACATTATAAGGATCACATGGATGAAACCTCTGTATGAAATTGATTTCTGCATGAAATTGATTAATTTCCAGGTTCTCGAGAATCATTGAGAGTTCAATTTTTGGTTAAGCTTCGACAAAGAAAACACCTACATCGTTGCACTCAACGCAAGTGCTTCCTTTGATCCTTCCCGCCAAATGGTAGAAACGAGTAACTGTCTCCTACAGCAAACTCTTTCACCTCTCAAAATTGTTGTGTCGCAGTTTGTAGCAAAATAGGTGTTATGAAAAGAAGAGTAGAGTTGGAAAGCTTCCTAATTTATGTACAAAGCAAGTAGTTAGTTGCATTGTTATGGAAGAGTTCTAGTAGCTATACAAAAGAAATAGGACCATTGACAAAATAGTATTCATTTAGTGAATAAAAGGCTACTAGTTGAGATTCAATATGGTGACCATGTCTTCAATAAAATCAGTCCAAATTAAAGAATAAGTTTTTGAATCTCATATTTGCAGTGCTGTGGATGATGAACGTGTAGAACACACATGTGTGAATCCTTGTTGAGTGAAAATAATGAACTGCATCCTGCCCTGGTTCCATTGAATATTCCTCCGAAATGGGGAAAAAAAAAATAGTAGAAATGGAAAACCATAAAATTGGTTGAAAATGAGAGAGAGAGAGAGAAGTTGCCCCAATAGGGTAGTAATAAATGGATTGGTACCGATGTCCTAGGTAGTTACTACTTACTCTACTAGTCTATGGTGACTCAATTATAGCACAAGGACGTTAAGGTGGTTTGAAAACTTATGAAGCCATTGGTGTGACTTTTAACTGAAAATAGAAAAACATAAAAAGAGGACAGAAAAGCTGATCTAAAGCAATTATAAAGGAAGACTAGTAAAGCCTTTGCATCGTGGCTTGGCTTTTATTTATTTATCTATTTCTTGTCGTGTTCGATAATTGATTTAATTGGTTTCAATTTGGTAGAAAAGTATGTGCTATCTAGTTTTGCAACCAAGAGGAGGGAAAAAAAAAAAAAAGAAAATTTGTTACGCTTGGTAACTTAAGTGGCTTAAGTTGATTTTGTTGAGATATTAGGCATATGCTGCTGTCTCTCTATTGAAAAGATCTTTATGCATGTGAGAAATGGTGAACACAGTTCACTTTTAATTTTATTTTTACCCAATAAACTAGTGAATGTAAGAGTTCCGTACCATTTTTGGACTAGTAAATAAAAATAGTACAAAGTAAATCATAAAAATCTAGTGGTATTAAACTCAGATCTCGAAAAATAGAGGCTAATTGAGTTGGGAAAACCATTAACCCTGAACCCCAAAAAATTTGGGATCGTTACCTTTCAGGATATTTACAAAAATAAGATGAATGAAAGTGCTTGTCTTTGTTGTTTATATGTCACTCCAATTTTTTTGTTCTATTTGGGAGGGACTTTATTTCTTTCTTCTTCTTTTTTTCTTGTCTGACTTATTAGGAAAGAGAACTTTAACCACCTTGGATTGATGCGTAGATAATTTCCACCCTTCCTTTGGAAATGGTTAGCTCTACTGTAACCTTCTTTTTTTTCTCTCTTTCCTTTTCCCTCTTACAATAATGAATGGATCATATTTACACTTAACACTCCTAACATAAAAGCACCTATTTTATTACAAAAAATTTTGTCACCGATTTATCGTTAGAAGAAAAGATTAAATATAAATTATATACTCTTTAAGATAATTTGTTCTTTGTAATCACACCCCATCATATTACAAGTAGAAACTCTAAAATTTCTCCACAATCGTCCTATCTCCAATTTGTACTCTTTTTTCTGGATAATTTGTTCGACAATGGAACAATAGAATGATGAACTTTCATCATTGTGGGGAAATCCTTTAACAAAGGGAGTGAATTGTTGATAGGGTATGAATTTTATTTAAGGAGAAGTTATTCTATATTAAAAAAAAAACATTTTTAAATCTTTAAAATCGAAGCAGCTGGGTTGATCTGCTTTATTTCCTCTTAAATCGATAAAATTTTTCAATTTCTATATTTCTTAAGTTCTGATAACTCCATTTGGGTTGCAGTAAGGACATGAAAAAAAAAAAAAATCAGATCAATTAATCTCTTTCCACGTCTTTATCCAATTGTATTAGGAATAAAACTTAAACACAAGAAAGGATGGGGTCTGGAGAATTTTTTTTTTTTTTTTCTTTTGACATGAACAATGGTTATGTGGGTAAAGGAATATGTACATAGTGCAGGTGCATTGTTTTAAACAGTTAGAACCAAATTGAGAATAAGGTTTTTGAATCTCATATTTGAGAGTATTGTGGATGAATGATGAACATGTAGAGTACACATGTGAATCTTTGTTGAGTGAAAATAATGAATTGCATCGCGCCCTGGTTCCATTGAAAATTCCTCCAAATTGTGGGGGAACAAAGTAGAAAAGGAAACCAATAAAATTGGTTGATGATGAAAAAAAAAAGCAAAAAAAGAAAAGAAGAAAAAAAGAGAAAAGTTGCCCCAATAGGTAGTAATTAATGGATTGGTACCGATGTCCTAGCTAGTGTCTACTTACTCTATATTATAGTCTATAGTGACTCAATTATAGCACAAGGAAGTTAGGTGGTTTGAACACTTTTGAAGCCATTGCATTGGTGTGACTTTTAGCTGAAAATAGAAAACACAAAAAGAGGATGGAAAAGCTCTTGAAGCAATGGAGGTAGTTTAGTAAAGCCTTTGCACCCTGGCTTGGCTTTTATTTATGGGATAATTGTATTTTTAAAGTTTTGACGCGACAAAATAATACCGTAGTTCGCGTGGTATTCGAAAATCAATACCGTAGTTCGCGTGGTTAGTTAGGATGTTGAAAATAGTAAATAATTCGCATAGTTCGAGCATGCCAGGATCAAGTTACGGAAATATAGTGGCAATTACGTCGTCTTTGAACACAGGCAAATTAAATACTTCTTTAAAATCTTCTTCATGAAAGGAAATATTTACAAATTAAATGTTATTACCAAGTATAATCAAATAAGTATGAAATAAAAAGATTCATGTTCATATCATTATTATATGTAAAAGCTCACCTTTTAGATCCTTTGGTATAAGCGTAAGACTACAAAAGTTCGCTAAATGTTTGCCTTCATTTTCGATTGATTGTCCCCATTCATTATACTTGATAATTTCCTTTTTACTATCACTTCTTTTTTTAATCAACTCCTTCATTTGAGTTGCTCCTCTTTGTTTGTTTTTGTGTGGTCCTTGACCTTGACTTTATGATGGTGTGAATTCATAAACATCATCTTATTCAAAGTATTCTCATATTAAGTACTATCAAATTTAGTACTTAATTTATTTTGGAGGGGTTTTTGGCATGTTTGCCCCTTGAATTATATATGCATTGGCAATTTAGCCCCTAAAAAAATTTTGCAATCAGGCGCTCGAATTCAAAAATCAGTGACAATTAACCCCATTCCATTAACAGCTATTAAGATTTAGGTGGAATTCTCGTGTGCAAGTCATGTGCATCCTTTTTTTAAGGGTATAATTGTGACTTCACTAATAAAATTTAATTTGGAAGATAAATAGTTATACACCAAGAAAAAATGATTGTGGAGGAGATTAAAACATTTTAAAATTCAAATTTTAAACTCATTTGAATCAAAACTAATGAAACTTAAATCTAGATTTATCTACTCCTAAATAAAGAAAATGAACTAAAGCTATTGAAAACAAATTTAGGAATTTTCACTTTAAAAATTGGTATTGTTCAAAGTATTAATAAAAAATTAGGAATTCTCCATGGCGGCCAACCGCTCCAACGCCCTCTAGTGGCTCTACGAGGAGGTGGTCCTGTTCTTCCCATGAGCCAAGATCACCACCATCTCCGTCGGCAACGTGATCAGCCCCTTGCTCCAGTTCTTGCATGACACCAACTCGTCGTTCTTGATCAACATCTACCCATACAACGTGTACCTGACCCACGGCAAGGTTCTGGTCGGGTACCTGATCCAGGGCTCCGATTTGAGGTTCAGAGAGGACGTCGTCACCGGAGTCCAGTACCGAAATCTCTTGACATGATGGTCGACGTTGTCATCTGTGTGATGATTGTCTCCAGGCACTAGAACATTCCGGTGATCGTGACGGAGGCCGGGTGGCCAAGCTTAAGCGATGACGCAATGGAGGTCGACGCCAATCCAGCCTACACGGTGGCAGAGCTCTACATCAAGGGCTTAGGTACCTGAAATCAGGAGCTGTGACGCCACTGAGGAAGGAAGGTGTGGCTGAGGCTTACATATATGAGTTGTTTGATAAGAAAGAGCCGAAGAGAAACAGGAGAATGAGATGGGGACGACGACTATGGCTAAGCATCAACAGAGATAATCAAAAAATTCTAAATGTGGTTTAGTTTTAGTTAATTAGTTTTTTTTTTTTTAAGTAACTTAGTTTTATTTAAGTGAGTTTTGTTAGTTTGATTTAAATGAGTTTAAAATTCAAATTTTAAAATGCTTTTAATTTCTCCCACAATCTTTATGTCTTGGTATTTAACTATTTATCTTCCAAATAAAATTTTATTAATGAAGTCATAATTCTACCCTTAAAAAAAGGATGCACATGACTTGCATATGGGAATTCGGTCTAAATATTAATACTAGTTAATGGAAAGGGGTTAATTGCTACTGATTTATGAATTCGAGTGCCTGATTGCAACCGAAAAAAAAAATCAGGGGTCAAATTACCAGTGCAAGGATCATTCAGGGGGTAAATCTGCCAAAAACCGTTTATTTTTGACATTAAGTCTCCTTTATATCAAACAACTAGTCAATCATTCAAACACAACATGTGACAAAATAATATCAACATAAATAATAAACTCAAAGAATTACACATAATTATAACATCATTATATCACCACCAAATAAATATATAAAGCCAATAAAGAAAGTGACATAACGTAGGCGAAGAAAAAATTTAGACTACATACCTTAAATTGCTAATGTATAAGTAATCTACGTAGTTATGCCAAACAAATTCAAATACAATTCAATACACAAAATCCAAAATACTTTGAAATTGAAAATTCAAAAATTTGAAATAAATTCATATGCAAAATAAGATTTTGGACTAATAAAAAAAGAAATTAAAACCTACATTAACAATGTATGTCCAATTAAAAAAAATTTAGAAACTAAGACTCAAGTTAATTTACACTCAAACTATCTAAAATATGAAATTAGTAGAAATTGAGAGAATATACTTTTTTAAGTAAATGAACTCCACACTACACCTAAAATAATTTAAATTTTTTGATATATTAATATCTACAACCTGCAAAACTACAAATTATAATAAAATAATTTTGGAATAATTCGTACTAAAATAGAAAAAATATAGCCTAAAATATAATTTTTGGTAAATAAACAATCAAACTAATACTTACAAGAGTATAGATTGACAATACATACCCAAGAAATTTCAATTTGAGTATCTAAGATTCTAAATCAACTCACACCTAAATATAACCTAAAATATTATATTTCTACAAATTAATAGGTCAACATCATAGTTAAAATAATGGGTAAGCTAATTTTAATGAAAAAATTGAGTTTTAACGCTTAAAATTATCTCTTTCGCCGGAGAAAATGGAGCAATGGAGGTTGGGCGTGCGGGCTGCTGTGAGAGGTGTTCAGAGAGAGATTGGGGGCACGACCTACTGTGGGAGGGCTAACTATCAAATTATATTAAGACTTTATATAAGGCCCCTATCTCGACGCTTCTAAGGTGCCACGGAACACTAAAGCATGTTTATTAATATTAACGGTACCAAACAGGCACCATTAAAGTTGCATATGTACCATGGTGCCTTTTAATTATCGTGGTATATTGAAGTTATCATGACACCGTTAAGGCGTCGTAGTTGATCAAACGACTATCACGACGCGTCTGTACAAGTGTCGTGGTAAGCACTTTTTTAGTAGTGTCTCCTCCTCTCATACAATTCCATTACTATTTATTTATAGTACTTCATTGAAGACATCATTAACTACCTTTTGTTAAGGAGATTTGGCATGTCCCACATCGGTATCACCCCCATTAGCTAGTGAAAAGTCATCTATAGCCTTTTCTAAGATCGTACAGACCACACCTACATAAAATATGGATTTTGACTTCCTTTGACAAAGAACCACTCGAAGGCGCATAAAGTGTGTTGGTTCACGGTCCAAAATCCACACTAACGATATGTATGTGAGTTTTGTTATATTATATATACTCAGTATAAAACCGATATATATTAGTATGAAGTTAATTTATTGCCATCTAATGTATTAAGTATATGATATTCTAATAATAAAAATTGATTAACTTGACCATTTTGCTCTAGATTATGAAAATAAGGACATTTATTAAAATGAAATGAAAAGGGGTCATAAAATGAAATGGGGGCAATTTGGTAGAAATACACCATTTTTTAGGGCTTGTGGGAGAATGATTGATTTTTTAAAGTCATTAAAATGAATGTCCATTTTTTCACCCATTTATTACAAGAAAAAGAAAAAAAATGTTGTCAAAAACATATACCTATTTCTAATTTGTCTAGTTTATTTTCTTTTAAATTTAAGAGCTCTTGATCAAATTGTATATGTAGATTATTTCAAAAGAAAATTATATACTATGCATTGATATATATATGTATATAAATATATATATAAGTTGTGTATACTTTTTTTTTAAATAAAAAAAATGAAAAACACATCATCTTAATCGAAGTAAACATTAATTCAAAAGGAATAACGACTATTTTCCTTTAGAAAAAATAATAATAAGGACTACAATTAAATTGTATATATACCCTAATATTTTCTAATTAGAAAAAAAATATCTTAATCATAAATTCATAATTTTAGGGTTTATGCCCTAAAAATATGTATATTTTGAATATTTGTTGAATTAATAAAATAACATTTTTCTATTTGAATTTGTACATAATTTATATGTCTTTAAATATCAAAAAATCTTTAGTTTATTTATATGACTACAAATTCAGTACATAAGTTATATACATGAGGAATAAATTTATGAATAATAAACTAAATATAGTCCATAATAATTAATTAAAGTATGAGATCTTTAATTAAATATTATTAGTATGGTCTATTAACATTGAGAATGTAATAATCTTATCCAGACTATTGATGTGTTGATATCATAATGGAGGTACTTTATATAATTCGATTATATAGGACTAGACCAAACATGATTTGAATCTCACATAAATTCTGTAAACTATTAAGAGTTCAAATAATGTCACTAAATGATCATATATAAATCAATCTTAATCCTAAGTAGTTATAGACTCCTATGTATAACATTGTTCTTTAATATACTTGTTAAAGGTTTGTTTCCTAAACAGATCGAAATACTTGTATCTTGGAAGTATGATGAAATGAGTAGCTGAGAATGTAGCTTACAGATATAGAATCCATTCCTTCCATTAGAAAGCTAAAAAGATGATTTTCTTGTATATTGATTCAGGACTTGAACAATTTGAATACTCAATTTATAATAGATTTATAAATTAATTGTTCATTGGAGAATCAATAGTACACAATGATAAAGATGTAATTGGAGAGGTAAGTGAAACATGAAACATGATCTAGCTCCAATTATGAATTATCTATGGAGGATTAAACTACATGTAATGATTAAATCGATGGACTGCTCATTGTTTTCTGAGTAAATTAATTATGTAACTTCAATAGTGCAATTCCAGATTTTTAGTTGAGTAATACTGGAATTAATAAATTAGATAAATTAATTAAAGAGTTTAATTAATTGTCATAATTTATGGAGCTTGAATTACAGGTCCATAAGTCCCCAATTCCACCTCTTACAAACATTGTACTGGATATTACATTATTTCTGATATTGTACACTTTGTCTAGATAAATTACTTGTCTACAATATTTAATAATTCTTATTAATTAATTAATTTTTAATTAATTAATTTAAATTTATGGATGAATAAGTTTCTTAATTTATTTAAATTTTGAATTTAAAAATATCTAATTATCAGATAATTAGATAAACAGAAATTGGGAAACTGACTGAAAGTGAAATATCCTTCCTTAAAGGAGCTATCTGCCAGTTTTTATATATATATATATATTAATTAATTAGATTAATTAGTTATATATATTACGTTTCTTAAAAAAAAAAAAAAAAAGGTCAGGTTTTTTAAAGTTATATATATTAATTTGAATAATATAGTATTTATTAAATAGATTAATAAATAAATATATATATATATATAAAGAAAACCCTAGCAGAACAGAGATACACTATGCATTATTTTCTACAGAGCCTCCATAAACTAGAGAGAAAAAGAAGAGAGTCTTCATATTCTCTGTAGAACAAACTCTTGCAATCTCATGTGTTGAGAATATTAGAAGGGCCTAAAGTATGAGTTTTTGAGAAATTATACACAATGCCCACACGTTCATGCAGTTGTGCTTGAGGCTTAGATTGGAAGATCATAGTTTAGAAGACAGAAAAACTAGGATCCGCTAATAGGCTACAAGAGGTATTTGATCTATTCTCTTTGTATATATTCTGTTTGCGATGAATTAATACTATACACTCATATAGTCAATTGTTTTGAGAAATTTTTTGAATATTCCTTGGCCAATCTTCCATTGTGAAAATCATTTTAAAATTCAACAATTGGTACCAGAGCGGTTATATGAGTATATAGTATTGATTATTTGTATACATGAGTGGGTATTGCATTATTTTTTTATGTATTTAATGATGAATGGATGAGTTATCATATCATGGATGTATGGTTGGTATTTGATTATTAATTATATGATTCCTTAGGTTTTAATCCCTTGCAATTTATTTTGATTAGATCAAAATGTGTAAACCCTAATTTTGGGGTATAGGCTTTGTTGTATTTTTCTTTCTTTTTCCCTGTAATATATAAAGAAGATTGATGAACGTCTAATTGTGTACATTTATTATAGAATTATATCATCAATATACACTTAGAGTTTCATTAAATTCCCTAATTTAAAGCACTTTTGTAGACATAGGCATAAAAGCAAGAATTACCCTTAATTTGTGCTAAATATTCGTTTATGCACAGGTTTTGTAAAATAGGCACAGATTCTAAACTATATGAGATCTTGATTCAATTCTTAAACCCATAGATTCTGAACTCAATTCTTCACTCAATTTATAAGATCTTCCCAGATTATTTCAAAATGGGTCTCAAATGGATAATATTGCAAATTAGACTGCATTCACGTTCAGTCCAACACCCTTCAATATTTGACCCATTCTGGCCTCATTACGATCTCAAATGAAGTGATTCTTGATGCTATGGATACATACACAAAAAGATCTAGATGATTTGTCCTTTGAGAAAATTCAAAAGAAGCCGACATCTGGGTGCAAAGATCAGATCTTTCCAAATGATAAGATTAGCAATTAATTTTGACTCAGCAGAACTTATCTTCACCATTTTTGCTATAAGTCAAGAAATACAGCTCCAACGGATACAATTTGGTGGCATACGACTCCTAAGAGATAAGGCTTCAAGTTCTCTTCTTTGATCAAGACTGTTTTCGTCCAAATTCATAGAGTTCCAAATGCATTTTTGGGAGGGACTGAATCTGCCAAAACAAGTTGCCAACTTACTCTTATCCTTAGCCTACAAATTTTGATTTTGTATCTCCAAGTTTTCCTATAAATAGATGCTTAAGTTAGGCTTAGGAGGCAGCTTGGTTTGAGATCAAAATCACTCTCTTTTGTTTTCTTCTTATTATTCATGTTATTGTAATCTTATTTTGCCTTCAAAATAGTAAGAGTTTTGTGTTTAAAGCTATGTTCATATTGTGTTCATACTTGTTATTTTTCTTCATCATGTTTACTTAATCTTACATGTTGCTATGGTGAAAGGGTGAATCTCTTGGAGGAGAGATAGGTATAATCTAAACTCTAGGTAGATTTCATTGTTTATATCCTTTAATCATTGTTACATATGTGCTACTTAATTTTCTTAATCAATCTTAATACCCTCCTTGTTAAGTGGTGGGTCTTGATTCATTATAGTCAACCTTTGACACAACAAATACTTAATTCCTTTTATACAGGTTGTGCTAGGAATGGATTTTGATTTGTTGTGGACATAAGGTGGCACCATAAATACTTGACTACATTTGCAAGTGTTGGTATTATCAAAAAAAAATAATTAAGAAAACTAATCTAATCACATAAATAACTAATAATAAACCTTTAATGATTAATCTTCCAATTGGAACCTCCGTTGTCTGTGGATTCCAATTGAGTGATAAGAGAGCTTAGGTTATACTTATTTAAAGTACCCAAGACTGGATCCCCTAATCTTAGCAATTGTTTAATTCTGCAACTTCATATCGTTATATTTTTGTCACTTTGTTTCATATTGTCATAATCATCCTACAACATACTTTCTTCCATCATTTTTATTCTTGTAATATATGTGTTACGGTCTTGTATTATTCACCAATCTTCCTGTAGATCGACCTCGGTCTTACCGAGTAATTTATTACTTTGACACTCCTGTACTTGGGAAAAAACTTCATTAATTTGAATCAGTCAAAGATGATGGAGATGTTTCCGCTTGGAGCCAACCTGACGCCCCAAAAAACTCACACACAAAAAAAAGGATCATATATATATTTTTAAAGTTATATATATAAGTAACAACAAAAAAATTACGATTTTCGTATTAAAAAAATATTTTTTTTATATAATATATATATATATGTATATTAATATATGTGATATATATAACTTTATATATATATTATATATATAGCTTACGTTAAAATAAAAAAAATGGGCCCAAGGCCCAAATGATAATTTAGATAATCATATAGGTTAGGCTAGTTTTGTAAAGTATTTATAGAAATATCACTCTTTATAAATATGATTTATAAAAATACCAAAAGAAGAAAGGAGGCCCAAAAAGTCCAGCAGATAGTTTTCCGGCCTGCGTGCCTCTGACTCTTTGTAATTTTATTATTTTATTAAATTATAATTTCCTAAGGGACCCGGCCAAATATCATTATTATTTTATTTTATTATTATATTATATGTGATATGTATAACATGACTATGCATTATAACATGCCATTCATTATATCCACTCATAGTCATGTATGAATGTCATGCATATATGTTATATTCACGCTAAAATAGTTTAGTTAGAATATGACTAATTTAATTAGATTAAATAATTAAATAAGAATAAAAATTGAATAAAGATCTAAGTTTAATAGTTAAATTTTGGTAATATCACACTTATATAATTTAGGCTATCCTTATTAATTAGATTAATTAGATTAGCCAAATTATTCATATAATAATAAATTTGGATTTTTAGAAAATTCAGTAATTTATTTAAGACCAATAATATTGGACTAATAGTTTAACCTAGAAAACTATATTAAATATAACAACTAGGTTAAATAAAACATTAGATGTTTATTAATAAAAACACATAAGATTTTAAAATAATGAGTGGGAGATGGGTATATGACAATATATCCAACGGTCTCCATTATTAATTAAGCACCGTGAGATTTAATTGGTATTGAAAGACGCTTAGATTTCGTCCTCCCTACGGAGGGTGTCCATTTAAATTAATAGTAAGGCTTAATTTTCAAGAGATAGGATTTTAGAAAATATTTCAAAATTGACCTACCCTATGGCGGTAATTTTGAGTTAAGTGGCTAGAATCTGAAATAATGGGTCACACTCATGAGAATACAATTAAATTATTAATAGTACCTTGACCATAAAACAGTAGTTAACAAATAAAAAAAAATATGAGATATTTTGATGTTTTATTTATTAATTGAAAGAGTCCCAATTCAATTAATAATTATGTGACCTATCCTACGACGATACCTAATTAGAGAAAATTGAATTGTCATCGAATTAGTAATTAAGTTTATGTGTTTACTTACTTACATCATGCATCACATTTACTATTCTGAATTCTTTGTAATATTTATTTACAAATATGTTGAATGTTGCTTTATTTATTTAATTTCAGCAAATATGTCAACCTCGAATCCTATTATTGCATTACTCGCAAATAAAAAATTAACTCGAGATAATTTTATCAAGTGAAAAATTAATATGAATATCGTGCCTATTAGTAAATACTACAAGTTTGTGCTTACGGAGGAATATCCTCCACAACCCGCTACTAATGCTACTCGTGCTGCACGGAAAAGCTTTAAAAAATGGACTCATGCTAATAATAAAGCTCGCTGCTACATGTTAGCAGGCATGACTGACGTGCTTAGAGTTAAGCACGAAAAGATGAAGATTGCTTATGAGATAATGGAGTCCTTCTAGGCCATATTTGGGCAACAATCTGATCAATCTCGCCATGACACCGTTAAAAAGGCTATGAATACGAAGATAAAGAGAGGAACTCCAATGAGAGATCATGTTTTGAACATGATCAATTACTTTGGAGAGGCTGAAGTTCACGGGACTACGATCGATGACCACACTCAAGTGAGTATGATTCTAGAATCACTCTCACCTGATTTTCTTCAATTCAAGAGCAATTATGTTATGAACAAGTTGAATTATACAATGACTCAACTACTCAACGAACTGCAAATCTTCAAATCGATATCGAAAGATAAAGGTAAAGATAGCTCAGCAACTATTGCTAAAGCAAATATTGTAAAAGAAAATCCCTTTACCTCTAACAAAAATAAGAAGAAGAAAAGCAAGGGTACCTCTGAGTCTAAGCCTAAAAAGAGCAAGAAGGGCAACACAAGTACCAAGAAGAACAACTCTAAGGACAAAAAGCCTAATAAAAAAAAATTTCACTACGGAGTTGAAGGACATTAGAAGAGAAACTGTAACAAGTATCTCTCCGAATTGAAAGAGAAGAAGAAAAGTAAATATGATTTACTCGTTTTAGAAGCTTGTTTAGTGGAAGCAGATTTATTTGATATATCTCCTTGGATAGTTGATTCAGGAGTCACTAATCATGTTTGTTCTTCTTTTTAGATGCCTAGTTCTTCAAAAGAGCTTACGGATAGGGAATTCACAATGAGAGTGGGCAATAGAGCCAAAGTTTTGGTAAAGGAATGGGAGTCGTCTATCTTCATTTTAGGAATAGATTTTTGTAATTAAACAATGTTTATTTTATTCCCGATTTTCGTAGGAATTTGATTTCTATTTCAAGATTATTTGAACAAATATTTGGTGTTTCTTTTCTTAATAATGAGATTATTATTTCTAGAAATAGTTTAAATATTTGTTCTGCAAAAATAGAGAATGGATTTTACATGTTAAGGCCAGACGAATAATCACCACTTAATACCGAAATATTTAAAGGAGAACATCCCAAACCTAAACAGCAAAAGGTTTCTCATGACGACGATACATATCTTTGGCACCTTAGATTAGGGTATATCAATCTAGATAGGATAAATAGACTTGTAAAAGATGGTCTTTTAAGAGAGTTAAAAATTGGCACTCTACTAATTTATGAATCTTGTCTAGAAGGGAAAATAACTAAGAGACCTTTCTCAGCAAAGGGCGAAAGGGCCAAAGAACCCCTTGAGCTTATGCATAACGATGTATGTGGTCCATTAAATATATAAGCAAGAGGCAGTTATAAATACTTTGTCACATTTATGTATGATTATTCACGATATGGATACATGTACCTAATGTAAAGAAAATCAGAAACTTTTGAAAAGTTCAAATAATTCACAGCAGAATCTGAAAAGCAATTAAGTAAGTCATTAAAAACTCTTCGATCAGATCGAAGAGGTGAATACCTTGATAATGAATTCAAGGATTACTTACTAGAGAATGGCATCCTATCCCAACTCAGTACCTATAACACCACAACAGAATAGTGTTGCCAAAAGGAGAAACTGAACATTGCTTGATATGGTTAGATCAATGATGAATTACTCTTCCCTATCACTCTCATTTTAGGGCTATACACTACAAACTGTTGTTTACATTTTAAATGTAGTACCTTCCAAGTCTATCTAAATGGCACCTTTAGAGTTGTGGAATAGGCGTAAACCTAGTTTACGTCACATCCGCATATGGGGATGCCCAGCACATGTACTGAAAGGGAAGATTGGGAAGCTAGAACCACGCACAAAGGTTCGTTTATTTATAGGCTATCCAAAAGGCACAAGAGGAGGTTCGTTTTATAGTTCTCAAGAGAAAAAGGTATTTGTATCGATAAATACCACTTTTCTTGAAAATAACTATACGATAGATTTCAAACCTCGAAGTAAATTTATACTAGAGGAATTACTTTCTAATCAGATTAGACCACAACTAATAATAGTTATTGAATAATAAAATTATGAAACCACTATTCCAGATTAGAATACCTCGGTAACTCGACGTAGTGAAAGGCTTATTAGACCACCTGCTCAGTGCAGGGAAATTAGAGAAGCACATATTGTTGTTTCTGATAGTAGTCAAGATGACCCATTGACATATAAGCATGCAATAAAAGATTCTGATAAGGAAAAATGGCAAGAGGCTATGAACCAAAAAATGGAATCCATGTATTCCAATTCTGTCCGGGAACTTATAGATCTACCTGAAGATGTCAGGCCTATTGGATGTAAATGGATCTATAAAAGAAAAAAAAAGTGCGGATGGAAAAGTTTAAATGTTCAAGGTTAGGTTAGTGGCAAAGAGTTATAACCAAAAAGAGGGAGTTGATTATGAAGAGACTTTTTCACCAGTAGCCATGCTTAAATCCATACGTATCCTCTTATCCATTGCTGTATGTTTAGACTATGAAATATAGCAAATAGACGTCAAGACAGCTTTTTTGAATGGCTATCTTGAAGAAAGCATCTATATGGTGCAACCAGAAAGTTTCATAGCCAAAGACTAAGAGTAGAAAGTCTACAAGCTACTTAGGTCCACTTATAAACTTAAGCAAACTTCAAGATCATGAAATCTAAGATTTTATGAGACGATCAAGTCTTATAATTTCGATCAAAATATTGATGAACCTTGTATATACAAGTACATCAAAGGTAAGAAAGTGGTCTTCCTAGTTCTTTATGTAGATGATATTTTGCTTATTAAGAATGACGTGAAAACATTATCTAATATAAAGAAGTGGCTAAGGATTTGGGAGAAGCAAGTTATATACTTGAGATCCAGATTATTCGAGATCACAAGAATAGGCTTTTGGCACTGTCTCAAGCATCTTATATTGATAAGGTGCTCACTCATTTTTCGATACGAAACTCCAAGAAAAGACGGTTATCTTATCGACATAGAGTTATCCTTTCTAAAGAGCAATATCCTAGGATACCTCAAGAGGAAGAGCATATTAGACGGGTACCTTATGTATCTGCAGTTAACAACCTTATGCATGCCATATTGTGTACCAGGTTTGACATATGCTACGTAGTATGGATTGTCAATCGTTTTCAATCAAATCAAGGATTGGATCACTTGATAGCGGTGAAGCATATTCTCAAGTATCTCAGGAGAATGAGAAATTATATTCTAGTTTATTCAAGTCAGGATTTGATTCCTACTGGTTACACTGATTCTGATTTTCAATCAAACAAAGATACTCGAAAATCGATGTCTGGTTCAGTGTTCACTCTTAGTGGTGGAGCTGTTATCTGGAGAAGTGTTAAATAATCCAGCAATACAGATTCTACTATAGAAGCAGAATACATAGCAGCTTGTGAAGTAGCTAAAGAAGCAGTTTGGCTCTTTACTGATTTAGAAGTTGTTCCAAATATGGATAAGCCACTGACTTTATATTGTGACAACAGTAGAGCGGTGGCGAATTCAAAAGAACCGAGAAGTCACAAGAGAAGAAAGCATGTAGAGAGGAAGTATCATCTGATTAGAGAGATAGCACATCGAGAAGATGCGACAGTTATAAAGATAGCATCCGAAAACGACATTACTGATCCTTTTACAAAGACACTTTCAGTGAAGACTTTTGAGAGTCACTCAGAAAGTTTAGAATTGAGAGACATGTCTCACCTACTTTAGGGCAAGTGGGAGATTGTTAGGGTTTATGCCCTAAAAGTATGTATATTTTGGATATTTGCTAAATTAATAAAATGCATTTTTCTATTTGAATTTGTGCATAATTTATATGTCTTTAAATATCAAAAAATTCTTAGTTTATTTATGTGACCACAAATTTAGTATACAAGTATTATATATATGAGGATTAAATTTATGGATAATAAACTAAATATAGTCCATAATAATTAATTAAAGTATGAGATCTTTAATTTAATATTATTAGTACAGTCTATTAACATTGAGAATGTAATAATCTTATCCGGACTATTGATGTGTTGACATCATAATGGAGGTACTTTATATAATTCGATTATATAGGACTGGACCAGATATGATTTGAATCTTTCATAAATCTTGTATACTGTTGAGAGTTCAAATAATGTCACTAGATGATCATATGTAAATCAATATTAATCCTGAGTAGTTATAGACTCCTATTTATAACATTATGTTCTTTAACATACCTATTAAAGGTTTGTTTCTTAAACAGATCGAAATATTTGTATCTTGGGAGCATGATGAGATGAGTAGCTAGGAATGTAGATTACAGATATGGACTCCATTCCTTCTATTAGGAAGCTAGAAAAATGATTCTCTTGTGTATTGATTCAAGACTTGAATAATTTGAGTACTCAATTTATAATAGATTTATAAATTAATTGTTCATTGGAGAATCAATGGTGCACAAGGATAAAGATGTAGTTGAAGAGGTAAATAGAACATGTCCTAGCTCCAATTATAAATTATCTATAGAGGATTGAACTACATGTAATGATTAAATCGATGGACTGCTTGTTGTTTTCTGACTAAATTAATTCTGTAACTTCAAGAATGCAATTCCAGTTTTTTTGTGGAGTAATATTGGAATTAATAAATTAGACAAATTAATTAAAGAATTTAATTAATTGTCATAATTTATTGGAGCTTGAATTACAGGTCTATAGATCCCTAATTCTACCTCTTACAAATACTGTATTGGATATTACATTAAATCTGTTATTGCACACTTTGTCTAGATAAATTGTTTGTCTACAATAATTAATAATTATTATTAATTAATTAATTTTGAATTAATTAATTTAAATTTATGGAGGGATAAATTTCTTAATTTGTTTAAAATTTGAATTTAAAAATATCTAATTATCAGATAATTAGATAAACAGAAATTGGGAAACTGACTAAAAATGAAACATCCTTCCTTGAAAGAGTTATCTACTAGTTTATATATATATACAGATATATATTAATTAATTAGATTAATTAGTTATATATATTACGTTTCTTTAAAAAAAAAATAAGGTCACATTTTTTAAAATTATATATATTAATTTGATTAATATGTTATTTATTAAATAGTTTAATAAATAAATATATATATAAAACTCTAGCAGAAAATAAATGCGCTATGCACTATTTTCTATAGAGCCTCCATTAACTAGAAAGAAAAAGAAAAGAGTCTTCATATTCTCTATAGAACAAACTCTTACAATCTTATGTGTTGAGAATATTGCAAGGGCCTAAAGTGTGAGTTTTTGAGAAATTGTACACAACGCCCATACGTTCATGCAGTTGTACTTGAGGTTTGGATTGGAAGATCGTGGTTTAGAAGACAAAAAAGTTAGGATCCGCTGATAGACTATAAGAGGGATTAGATATATTATCTTTGTATATTTTCTGTTTGCGATGAATTAATACTATGCACTCATATAGTCAATTATTTTGAGAAAATTTTTGAACGTTCTTAGGCCAATCTTCCGCTATGAAAATCGTTTTAAAATCCAACACATAATGCAGTAAGTATTCGTTCAGAAGACAAAATATAACTTCTACATCCCTTCAAGAAAAAAAGGATAACTTCTACGTTATGTTATGATTATTTTACACATCAAAGTTCAAAAACGAAAAAGGATGTTTCTAGTGAGGACTAACAAGTAGCAATTGTAGAATTTTAGTACTCAGAGCCAAAAACAAATTGTATTTTTAGCAGAAATTAAAAGCAAATGTACCTTTTTCCTTGAAATTTGTTTTTAACACATGCTTTGATTTCTATATCAGATTATTCATCGATATTTCCGAATATGCTAGGATTATTCATCGATATTTCCGAATATGCTTGGCTCCTTTTAGATTTTGGATTTTAAGGAGGAAAAAAAATAAATTCTTAAGAATTTTATTTTCTTTTGTTTGGATTTTATCAAAGTTTGAAAATAAAATTATTACAAATATTCGGTAAAGGATGTTTTTCGTAAATTTGGAAGATTTAGATTATAATGAAAATATTATGGGAGAAAAAGTTTTGAAAACTAAACTTTATAGAAGTTCAGGAAAATATTTTTCCTCTCTTTTTCTTTCAACTTTTCCCTCACAATTTTTTTTTCCTACTAAATTCCAAGTTCCAAACATAGCCAAAGGTCCTCTTTGTAACTCGTATTTTAGAGAGAGAAAATTTTTGGAGTAATTACATTTTTTTCTTCTTTGGATTCTTATAATAAAAGAGAGAAAATTCGTTAAGACAGTGGAAATTGAATGTATAACATAATTTTAGGTGCCTTTAGTTGCCGTTACAAAATAAGAATAGTAATAGACTAGAAATCTTCACAAATAAATTGTAAAAAGATAAAAGTGTCAAAAGATAATTTAGGAAGCTTTATTAAAATATTTTTCTTATCTTTTTTCTGGGAGAAATTTACACTGAGTACTCATTTTTATTTTTATATTTCAGATTTACTTTTTTTTTATTTTATTTCAAAAATACCCATTTTTAGATATATAATTTACGTGTATAAAATGTGTTGTATAAATTTACAAAGTAAATTTTTACTTGTAGTTTATTTATAATATAAACTTATATCTATGGTGTATATTTTGAAGCGTATACCGATATTTATGTATACTTTTATAAATAAAATATACACCAGTACACATTTTATGTATAAAATACTTACAACATATTTCTCAAAAAGGGGTATAAAAACGGGTATTTATAGAAATATACTTATGAAAATGGGTATTGATGTACTTTTCCCTTTTTCTTATAATTTTTCTTTTTATAATTGTATTTTTTTCGCTCAACAAAATCCAAGTTCCAATAAAGGGCTTGGTAAAATAAATACAGATAAAATTACATATAAATTCATTGCCATTTTCAATCACATTTGTGTTGTTTTCAAGTTTTTATCTTTTATTTATGGAGCAAAAAAAATATGATGAAATAAATGACAGTATATATCATTTACAAAAGTAGGACTTTCATTGAATAAGTATTTTCGAATTTTAAATTTGCCACTGTCTTTTCAAAACTCGATCCTGGATCCTGATTAAGCATACTCGAAAATCAAAACTTTAAAATAGTAGAAAAATCAAAATTATTTTCAACACCCTAACTAACCACGAGAACTACGGTATCTATAATATGGATAGGTTAAATAGCATGTTGTGTTAAGACTGAGGATTCTATAACACGACCAGTCATGAGTCAGGTTCAAGTAAATTTTTGTTTTTCTAATATTGAACTTCGACCTGCCCTACCAACATGATTTACCACTCTAGTAAAAAGTAAACACCATCAAACTCACATAAACATACATAACAAATATTTAAGAAAAATATATATATGACAGACTTCGTCTAAATTAGCATTTAAGTACTACAAAACTTGAAAATTCATTATCTAAAATATACGAATGAAAATTTAGAAAAAGAAAAATACAAAGTAATTTTCTTTTAAAGAAAAGAATTAATGACCCTATTGGTCCTTAAATTATTGATTTTCCTCATTTTAAGCCCTAAACTTAAAAACTTTCCATTTCTTTGGTCCTTATTCTATTAAAATTATTCCGTTTTAGTCATTTTTAATAGCTTCCGTTAAATGTTTAATGGAATGTGTTTTTAGCTTAGGGATCAATATGTAATTTTGTTTGAAGTCATTATTTTGCTCTCAAATTTAACATAAAATTGGATAATGCTAGGAGTCCCCACAAATTTACTAAAATTTGTGTACTAATACATGTAGTACGTATCACTAATTATCACCATTCAATTGGTGTATTGAAACTAACCACAAATATATTTAAAACCATTCACTAATTGTATTTTGACAACTCACTTATCACATATGTTGGGTACAAAAATTTTGGTAAACTAATTGTGAAACATAGTATTATCTAATGAAAATAATAGATAAAGGTAAATGTGAAATAATTTTAATAGCTTAAGGACCATAATGTTAAAATGTAAAATTTGAGGACCAAAGTAAAACTTCTAATATAATTAAGAATTGCCCCCGAAAGAAAATCCGCTCGAAGTGTATAACTATAACTAAAACCGCCTTTCGCGTACGCACAAAGCGAAACTACTAAGCAAAGCAAAACCTGCCTCAAAACGGTGCGCATAAGGATCCGAAGGTCAAACCCGACCCATATTTCAGATTTTTCCAACAGATGAAACCCGGTTCGGACTGTTAAGTGGCCAAAAAAAAAAAAAAGAAGAAAGCCCCACCACCTTCCCTTTCTCTCTTTCTTGCTCTTTCTCTCAGAAATTAAAACCTCCCCTTAGCTAAAATTGCCAAACACTGCCATCCACACGTTCTCCTCTTTCGCTCTCTAAAAGCTCCCTTTCTCTCTCTAGCTGAGTACTACCGTCTTGCAGAGGACCCGAACGACGCCAATTCCTTCCGCGTTTCGATTCCTCAAGAGCTTTTGGCCTCGTTTTGGGCTAGGGTTTGTTCTGGTTCTCGGCGTTGAAGAGTTCTGTTGCTTGTTTTGGGGATTCATGGGGTGAAGGAAGGTGGGTTCGGGGGTGACGAAAATGGAGTGGGATAGCAATTCGGATCTGAGTGGGGACGATGACGAGGAATTCATGCTCAACGGCGACGACGACGCGGGTCCGGGCCCGCTCCCTTTCCCCGTCGAGAATCTCCTCCAAACGGCGCCGTGTGGCTTCGTCGTTACCGACGCACTCGAGCCTGACCATCCCATCATCTATGTCAATACTGTCTTTGAGATGGTTACTGGGTACCGTGCCGAGGAGGTGCTTGGTCGAAATTGGTCAGTTCCCTTTGTTTTATTTTGTTTAATTTCGAGTTTTAGATTAGTTTTATTGCGGAAATTGTAGGTTTTTTTTTTTTTTAAATTAACTGTGGAATAATGACAATTTAAGGTGCATTTTGTGAGTGGGTTCTTGTTCTGTAGCTGGGATTTCCTCATTTCGGGTTTGAATTTTGAGGGGTTTTGCCGTTTCGGGGTAGTTCTTTCCGTTAATGGGATTTTGTCTTTCATGAATGTTGAGTGGCTGCTGAAAACGCTAATGTTAAAACTTCTAAAATTTTTTAGGATTTTTTTTATTTTTTTTATTTTTTATTTTTTTGGCATTGGTTTTTTCCCAGTTCCAGTTTAAACTCGAGTTGGATTGTAGTTCACTTGGGTTTGAAGCTTGGAATTTTTTTGTTCCCTATGTGTCTATATGAGGACTTTTTCCGAGGGCAAAAGTAACAGTGGTAGAGCTACTTCATATGTGGTTGATTTAAGTGTACAATTATACATGCATGATTGCATGTTTAAGACCTAGTTCTACCGTACTTGGTTGCATAAACTGATCAGGTTTTTATCTCTGGAAATTGACTTCACTAGGTGTTCTATTAGAGTTTGAATCCTTGACAAATGTTCTATTGGGAAGAAGAGGAGGGGTTGTCGCGTTGTCTGTCTGTATATGAGCTTTATTTAGGAATGTAGTCTGTTTAGTGGAAACTAATTAGCTTATATATGAGTCATATGATTAAAATGTTGAATCAGATGCTCAGAGATCTAGGAGAAGTTGGGTATGACAATAGTAAAATATTGCTGCAGTATTCTGTTTGCAAAGTAAATTGACTTTAAGTATTGGTCATCTGGTCTGGTAGATAACTTTGGAATGAGAACTAGGGTAGATATTGATGTGGTAAATTTACTCATTGCGAGATCTACTGGAAAATATGATAAATATCTCTGCCGTTGTAGTCAAATTAATCACTAGAAGCCTGGCCAGAAATTGGGATTTTTGTATTTTAGGGCTTTGTAAATTCTAAAAGGCTGGAAAACGGGGGATTTCCCTCTTCTAGCCACAAAAATTTCCTTGCTTGTGTCGGGCATATAGCAACCATCACGCCCAAACTCAATTTGCTTCAACCAGATTTATGAGTTAGAAGTTAGAACTTAGAAAGGAACCAAACCTATGTAGAGGCAACAATTTCTGGCCTAGAATTTGGAGATGGTTATTGCTAAACTAAACCATGATGCCAGGGTTGTGCTTGTGTATATTGTTTGTTTTCTCAACATGCGTATCTATTTATCCTCGTCTTGGAAATGCATTAGCTACTGTACAACTCTTTGAAAGGAACTGGTAAATTGTTATCATTCATTTACACTAAAATTTATTTGCTAGATCTTTAGAGTGTCGTTGCTGAAAAGCCAAAGAAAAGTTTGCTATTTTAGCTGTTATTCTCATAAGCAAATGTACGGCATTGTTGATGAATATTAACGTGTTATCTTTATTGTCCTCTTATTTGATATTTGCGAATATATACTAAGAGAGTGAGTCGATAAGACAAATTAATTTTAGCTAAATAAAATTTAGATGTTATGTAAAATAATCCTGTTGGCTGTTTATTATGACTGGCCATTTTTCAAATCCATACAAGAATATAATTTACAAATTGGCCTTCTTTTCTTTTCAGTGTAGTTGTTTTACTTTGTTTATAAAGGAGTCCTCTTTAGTTTGGGTATTTTTTGATTATTATATTACTGGATAAAATTTTCATTTCTTATTGAAAAGATTTCTATGGGCCTTGTGGTCTAGTTTTCCCTCCATTTTCCATTGTGATTAACATTTGGTGAGATTGTGCTGTAGATTAGGATATAGATATATATTAATTAGATTTTTTTGCAATCTATTTTCTCATGTTTCTGTATTTACTTTTATTTGTTACGTATGATAGTAATCACTGATGATTTTAATATTCTGTAGAAGTTGGAGTAGGCTTTCACCGACACCAATTACTTATTGAGAGAAACGAAATTAATTTTTTCAATCATCATAACTTGGGATCGATGTTTTCGATGGACAGAAATGCCTACTGGAATCAACTTAATTTGAGAAATCTCCCTGCTGTTCCGCTTATCGGATGTAAAATAAGGGAATATTCCTTTACATTTTGGTTGAAAGCCTCTCTTATTTTCAAAAAGTTTACTAAATTTACCTTTGATTTATCTGTAACTACAAAAATGCTCCGTTGGATTCTAAAGTTTGAAACTTAGGACGCAAATTTCCCTTTAGGCAGTCTGATTAACTTTTGCATGGAAAGGGGGGCAAATTTTAAAGGACTTATTTTAGATTCAATGGTTCTTTATATGGTGATAGATGGACCGTACGTTAGTAGTTCAGGTGGATTTAGACATAAACCAAGTCCAAGAAGACCGAGGAGGCCTTTTGGAGAAGCATTCCGATATTTGGTTTAGCTGGCCGTTCTTATCAACGTAGTCTTAGATGAGCCTATATCTATAAGGATATTTTGTTCCTTGGGTCTTTGCACAAGCCAATAGATTGAATGAGCATAGGCTAAGGAAATAGGTGAGGCTGGTTCCACTTGTGAAGATTCAAGATCTCATTTTATTTCTTATTTTTTTTCCTACTTTTAGTTGCTTTCCTTGGAAGTACTTAACTAATATGAACAAATTCATGCTAAAAAATAGAAAGTAATATGAGTTTTAGCATACCCCTGCGTTGCGTTATGCTTGTATTGTTGGAAGGGAGGAGTTGGTTGGAAAATGCATGTGATACTCCTTTCTTTTAGTATTATCTCTTTGGAAAAATAATAATTACTGTGGAATAGTTGGACCTTGCCTGTGCGACTAGTGAAATATTGGCCTCCCTTGCTAGTGCTTTTTAAGAATAATTTTCATGTTACAAAGAAGGAAGATATACGGGTTCCCAACCTTTTACTGTTATGCTCTGTTTTGATGATTTTATGTGTTCGCGGTAATTCTTTCTGGTAATAAAGTATATGTAATAGAGGAGTGTTTTACTTGTAGATTTGATTGCATTTTTGTGCACTTTGTTACTTTGCAGTCCTCCTCTCTTTGAATAATTGGCTCAAAGGAATTGTAGTCCTCTTTCAGCTTTAGTATTATTGCTGCAGTCATCAACACAAGTCCCAATGAGGGGTAGCTACCTAGCAATTTACTAGAGTTTCTTGCAACCCAAAAATTACATTGGTTCATTGGGAGGAGCCGATTTTAAAAAAATAATAATAATTAAAACACAAGTACTAAGAAATGCACCGATTGATTGGAGTTGGGTCTTTTTTCTGATATTTTTTCTTTGTTGCAGCCGGTTCTTGCAATGTAGAGGTCCATTTGCAAAAAGAAGGCATCCTTTGGTGGAGTCTACAGTTGTTTCTGAAATAAGAAGATGTCTGGAAGAGGGCATTGAATTCCAAGGTGAGTTATTAAATTTTAGAAAAGATGGATCCCCAATGATGAATAGATTGCAACTGACACCTATATATGGAGATGATGAAACAATAACCCATGTGATTGGCATCCAATTCTTCACCGAAGCCGACATTGATCTGGGCCCTGTGCCAAGTTCTTCACTCAAGATGTCTGCAAAATCGTCTGATCGGTTCCGTTCTGGTCTTTCCGCTTTCCGCTCTGTTCCTGTCGGGGACCGAAATATTTGTCGTGGGGTTTGTGGAATATTACAGTTGAGTGATGAGGTACTGGCCCTCAAGATACTTTCAAGATTGACTCCAAGAGATATCGCGTCTGTTGGGTCTGTATGTAGACGACTGTATGATTTGACAAGGAATGAGGACCTTTGGAGAATGGTCTGCCAAAATGCATGGGGTAGTGAAACGACTCGTGTTCTTGAAACTGTGCCTGGTGCAAAGAGACTAGGTTGGGGTCGACTGGCACGGGAGTTGACGACTCTTGAAGCAGCGGCATGGAGGAAACTGACTGTTGGAGGTGCTGTTGAACCTTCTCGTTGCAACTTTAGTGCTTGTGCCGTTGGGAATCGGGTTGTTCTTTTTGGTGGGGAAGGAGTTAACATGCAGCCAATGAATGACACATTTGTTTTGGATCTGAATGCCAGTAATCCAGAGTGGCAGCATGTCCAGGTCAGCTCTCCTCCTCCAGGTCGTTGGGGTCATACACTTTCTTGTGTGAATGGGTCTAATTTGGTGGTATTTGGAGGTTGTGGAAGACAGGGGTTGCTAAATGATGTTTTTGTGCTGGATTTGGATGCTAAACCTCCTACTTGGCGTGAAATATCTGGATTGGCTCCTCCACTTCCAAGATCATGGCACAGTTCCTGCACCCTTGATGGAACCAAGTTGATTGTTTCTGGTGGTTGTGCAGATTCTGGGGTACTACTGAGTGACACTTTTCTACTTGATCTCTCTATGGAGAAACCAATATGGAGAGAAATACCGGTAGCATGGACACCTCCTTCTCGGTTGGGTCACACATTGTCTGTATATGGTGGTAGGAAAATTTTGATGTTTGGGGGCCTTGCCAAGAGTGGGCCCCTTCGATTTCGTTCCAGTGATGTGTTTACAATGGATCTAAGTGAGGAGGAACCATGCTGGAGATGTGTTACGGGAAGTGGAATGCCTGGTGCTGGAAATCCAGGGGGCATTGCTCCTCCTCCTAGACTTGATCATGTGGCTGTCAGCCTCCCGGGTGGCAGAATCCTAATCTTTGGTGGGTCTGTTGCTGGTCTTCACTCCGCCTCACAACTTTACCTACTTGATCCAACAGATGAGAAGCCTACATGGAGGATACTAAATGTCCCTGGGCGGCCCCCAAGATTTGCTTGGGGACATAGCACTTGTGTTGTTGGAGGAACAAGGGCTATAGTCCTTGGTGGTCAGACTGGAGAGGAATGGATGTTAAGTGAGCTCCATGAGCTTTCCCTGGCAAGCTCTGCAATCTGATTGAGAGCGTATACAATAAGAAGCTGTAATGAAGTGGTCACAGCATCCAACGGCAAGGTGTTCGTTCTATCTGAGGAATCAGTTGGCAGAGTCTTGTTTCGGTCGCTAATAACTCTTGACATATTTTGCTCTAGTCAGAATTTGTTTTTGGTGCAAAGATAGTGCAAATTCTTTTTGTATGAGATTGTTCTGGCTTGAGACGGACTTTTAGCTAGTTCCGAGAGTGACTTGAGACCGTCTTTGTTTTTTGTGAGGTTTGTGTGAAACTCTGCACTTCCGTACGCACAATGAATTGTCCTTCCTTGTCAGGTTAGTAGTATTTGATAGAAAGTAGATTTTATATGTAGGCTTATTTTCTTACTTATTGTGCCCATATGTTGCTTTAATTCAGGTTCTGTAATTTTGAACCAAGGAGAAAAGAAAAAAAAAAAAAAAACACGAGGCATGTTTATATTGACATACTGCTGTCTTCTATATGTAATGAAAACTAGTTCAGCTCTTCTTCACTCATTCAAAAACATGTCACTCAGCTCAAAGGATATACAAGCAAAGATCGTGAGGCCGGACCGAAGAAGCCGTGCACCCCCATTCTGCAGTACATGGTGGTGCTAGTTCTTCGTCCGAATGAGATTTTCTTAATACTTTGGGATATGACAAGCCTCCACTCCTGAAAAAAAAAATGCTTGGTTTCTTTATTTGCTGCCTTGATCTTTGCTTGTTAAGCCTGTATATCCATTTCGGCTCTTTATTTCTCACAGCCAGTTAGATACGTTTATCTGAGTTTGTGTAATTTTTCCTTTTTCTCCCCTCGTTCCTGGTTGTGCCCTTGTTATTTTTCTTCCTCATTTTTATGTTCCATTATTCTGCTCTGAAATAGGACAAAATAAAACTTTTTTCTTGGTATTCTACTTTCTAGTCTTGATTGAAACAAACTATCCCCTTTGTTTTACACATCGATTGGGAAGTTTGTGATGTGCTATACCAATTTCAGTGATAATGATTGATTTGAAAGGCACTTTGTTTTTGTCCATATTGAGTATAATTTGTATGAATCTTATGTTAGTAAACAATTGTATTCATCACTTGCAGTTCGTCTAGATTTAATCCTTCTATATAGTTATAGTGAGATCAATATCTATTGCCATTGCGGATTCGATGAAAACTAAAGTAGTTATCAGTACTTTTGTACTCTCAGTTTTCTTGATTTGATTTTGTTTTGAACAAAACAAAAGGTGGAGCTTTTTATTTCTGGGTATTTAATTTGAAAACATTTATGGTGTACCAGTGTTTCATTTTCTCAAGTTGCTCATGCAACGATTGCTGAAGGACAAACGATTGAAAGTTGTGGTCGATTTTTCCCTTTTTTTTTTTTAATTAACATCAGTTCTTTCTTTTGTTGGGAACTTAACATGTGTATAATGGTATCATATGTGTTTTGTTTTTATCTATTTCTGAGGTAATTTTATGTTCATAATGATACTAAATATTGTGGATTTGGACGCTTTTGTTGAACTTAATAGTGGTCTATGAAACTCATCCGTGATGAGTTTTACAAGTTTTACTTGGACCATGAGATGTTGGAATTGTGAAAAGCTATTAGGGTAGTACAATTCCTACCAAATATGTTTTCCGCTAAAATGAATCAATGTATATATCAATCTATATAATTATTTTTTTTCATTTCAATTTTTAGGAAATTTTCACTTGTCCCATGTGCATGCATGGTGTAATAGACAAGGAAATCCAAATAAAACGCGAAAAAGGTTTGTCTTCTTTTCCCAAGGGAATCGTGCACCGTATATTTTCCCAAGTTGCCATGGGGTAACCGTGGTCCAATGCCCCTCCTTGTAAGGTTTTGATTATCAATCAAACCGCACTAATAAATTTCTTTTAAAAGCGTCAGCTGCTTGAAAAAAGGAAAAAGGATAATTACAAAATTCTCTAGGTGATTTTGGCAAATTAGATAATTCTTCTTTGGCACATCAATGCGAAAGAATATTCTGCCAAAAGTAAAAAAGGAAAATCACATTTAAAAAAAAAAAAAAAAAGAAATTATCTATTAGAGTGATGATTGAGGAAGACAATTATTTTCTTCTTAAAAATTTTAATCTTAATTTAAAGTTTGATTTAAGTTTTCACCAAAAGTTTTTTTTTTTTTTTTGGTGGTTTTCTTTGTTAAAATTTTGACGTAAGAGTGGATTAGTATATGAAATCTAGGGGGAAGAACCCCAAAAGATTTCTTAATTTTCAAAAATCAAAGATACTAGATTGTTTAATTCAGTGAAAGATCCAAAAATTGAGGGAAGATTTTTGTGTAAGAAAATAATAATATGCAATATATAAGATTACAAACGAATATAACAAATTTTTTATAATATATTTTAAAAGAAATATAAAGTTACCAAAAATTTGCTCCAAACTTAAACAAAATTTCAGTAGAACTTCAGAAATCCTGTAAAACAAAACTTTCTTAACCCATTTTCTAACATTTGTAGTTATTCGAAGAATGTGTTTTAGAGGCTAATAGGAGATAAAATTGCGCCATTCTTTCAAAACATTTCGCATGTCTATCAATTTGGCCTAAAAAAAAAAGGCATTCAAGTCTCTTGTGTATGGTTTCTGTTGCATATGCTAATCTATTGTTGCCTCTTTCATTCGTCTCTATCTCCATGCTTCTCCACAACTTCCAGATAGATTCTTTCATTTTGAGGGAGAGAAAAAAAAAATGACAAATAGCACAATCAATATGTGATTCACATATTTGAAGAAATGATAATTAATTAGCTACCTAAATATATACAGAAATATAGCATTTTTGCACCAAGATATCTTTAATTAGCAGACAAATCTCTGCTAATTAGGGGAAAACTAAGGGTAAATTTGAAACTTTACAATAAAATCTACTATAAAACAAAAAATTGAAAAGAAACTACTATGGGTTGAATAAAATCAAAGAAATGCTACTCAGCCTAATTTCCTTGAAGAGAAAATTATTACGAGAAAAAATTTATTAGGTTATATACATATTGTATTCGGGTATTTCAATATCATTATCTCCTTTTTCGCCATTCTTTAGTTTGATATTTTGATATCGCCAGAAATGAAAATACAAGTTGGCTCTAATTTATGCTCTTAAGTTAGCCGCACCAAAAGTACTTTTTTTCAAGATTCTTTTGCTCAAAGTTCAAAGATGATGCAGGATTTTGATAGAACTTTGAATAACTCTTATTTATAAAGAATTGCTTTCCCATCCTAAACGAAATTACAAAATAAACTTCAAAAAAGGATGACACATGATAAGCATGTGAGTTTTTCGTCAGCCATATGGACAGAGCTAGTGGCATTAAAAAGGGTTAGCATAACACGATTAGTAACTATACTTAGTGTCACAGGGTCTAAAACTCAATGAATTTTTCACCTTGTGATGGCACTAAGTTCCTCACTTAGTAAGCCCACTCAAGTGTTTCACTCACCACTCACAATAATGAAACTCTCAAAGCAAGTAAAGTAAAGCACACACAAGCATATGAGAAATACTTCCAACATTCTATTTATTATAAAAAGAATTACAAGTTTGCTGGAAGGGATCACATAAGCTCAATGTGTCCTCAACCATTCCCAACTTGGGTATTTATAGGCAAAATAGGTGTGGCTGACACCCCCTGTCACGAGGACCACTAAACTCACGTTCTAAGAGTTGGAACATGTTTAAAACATCAAAAGATGCCATCTGGCTCGAGGTTGTGCGGCACAATTTGAGAAATGCTCGGAGAAACTGAAGCTGTCCACATTCTGCCTGTCTGCCGCGCGCACGCTGCGCGCTGCGTGGCCGGGTAGTGCGTGCGTCCTGCGCGCGCATGACCATCGTGCGTCCGTGGTGCGTGCGCTTCTCGCGCACACGTGTACCACGTCCGCTACTCTTGACCGCTTCCTGCAACCAACTCGCCCACTCCGGCGCGGTTCCAATGAAACTCGGTCGTGGGCGCCCAGCGGCCCACGTTGTTCAGTCGTGGCCATATCCAGTGGACCACGTCCCCTATTTTTCTCGGCCACTTGCCAAGGTTGGTGCCATGGCTTCCGAAAATCTCGCTAGTGTGTCCGAACACCTGCCCAAGGGTCCGATTGTCTCGCATCCGTGTCCGAGCGCCTGCCCAACCACCCGGATATCTCGCGCGCGTTGCTGCGCGCTGTTCTGCCCGTGCGTGCACGCATTGCCTCGGGAGTGTGCGCGCGCCACTGCGTGCATGCTCCGTCTGCGCGTGCGCCATGCTGCACGCGCATTTCCTTAAGAATCCGACCATGGGGCGCACACATGTGAGTCGCCTCCATATGTGTGCCTTAGTGCTCCGCCCATTTTGTGTGCCCACCAAGCACATATGCCTTACATGCTGGATACCGCCCATTCATGCCTTTGCTTGTAGCCAACAAACCTTGCCATGCCCCACCCTTATGTCATGGCACGTGCCAGCCTGCACACGGACCTTGTATGAGTTTACAAGGGTCTGACAAACCCACCCCCGCCAGATGAAGCCGACGTCCTCATCGAGAGGGTCTCCAAATATGCCTTCACCTCGTCCTCATACTCCCACAAAGTCACATCTCGTTCCCAAGTAGCATCCGCCTCGCTCTGCCTTCCCATTGAACCAAGTAATCAGTCCTTCGATTCTTTCGGCTTGCCCCCATGATTCGGTGATCAAGAATTTTCGCCAGTTTGTTTTTGAACACCTTTCTCACAATCGGTGGAGCTTTTTTTTGTTGTTGCCACTCAGGATCCTCGTGGTAAGGCTTGAGGAAGCATACATGGAAAGTGGGATGAATCTTCATTCTTTCTAGCAATACTAGCCGGTATGCTACGTTGCCAACCTTCTTTATCACCTCAAACGGCCCGTCGAATTTCTGGACCAAGCCTTTGTGGTACCGCTTGTCCGTCACTTTCTTCCAGATTTGTGGTGTTAGTTTGAGCAACACCTTGTCCCCCACCTGGAACTCAAGAGGCTGCCGATTCTGGTCAGCATACTTCTTCATCCCCCGCTGCGCCTTAGCCAAGCTATCCCGCACTTGCTCGATTAGTTCTTACTTCTCCATAGCAAAACGATAGACAGCAGGGCACACACCTTGGGACTTTTGTTTGGCTATCTCCAAGGGTGTCAGGGGTTGATGCCCGAATGCTAGCTCAGATGGGCTCATCCCTGTTGATGAAGACTTGTGTAGATTGTAGCATAATTGGGCAACATCAAGCAAACCTACCCAGTCCTTTTGACTTGCACACACATAATGCTGCAAGTATTCTTCCATCAAGGTATTCATCTGCACCGTTTGGCCATCAGTTTGCGGATGGTTTGCTGTGAAAAATTTCAATTCTGAACCTATGAGTTTGAAGAGATAGGTCCAGAATTTACCGGTGAACTGTGCGTCCCGATCACTAACTATATCCCGTGGCACTCCAAACACCTTCACCTCGTGTCTGAAGAAAAGATCAGCAGCCACATCTGCCGGGCAAGCATGAGGTGCAGCAATGAACACTGTATACTTGGAGAATCGATCAACAATCACTATAATTGATCGCTTGCCATCAACCGCAGGAAAGCCAACAATGAAGTCCATGGAAATGGATTCCCATGGTCGTTCTGGAATGGGGAGGGGTTGAAAAAGACCGCATTGTTTCTTCCTCTAGGTCCTGTCTAGTTGGCAGACTAGACATGTGCGGACATAAAGTTCAACATCCTCCTCCATCTTGGGCCAGAAGTAGTGCCTTGTCAACAAGGCAAGCATCCTTTCTACTCCTGGATGGCCAGCCCATTGAGGGTCATGGGTCTCTTTCAACAATTCTTGTCTAAGTCCTCCGCCCCTAGGGACATACAACTTGCCGCCCTTAGCATGCAACAAGTTATCCTTGATCCAATATTTGCGGATTTCACCATCAAGAACCTGCTGCCTCAACTTGCAATAGGCCTTATCCACTTCAGCATGTTGCTTGATTTTGTCAAGAAAATTGGATACCACCATAGTAAGGGAAGCAACAAAGGATTGTACCTCTTTTCGACTTAGAGCATCAGCCACCTGGTTCTCCTTGCCTGGCCGATGTAGCCAAGTGAAGTCGAACTCAGCAAGGAATTCCTGCCACCTTGCTTATTTTGGGGAGAGCTTCTTTTGCATTTTGAAGTAGGTGTTAGCAACATTGTCAGTCACCACAGTGAACTTGGTGCTGAACAGGTAATGCTTCCATATCTCCAAACAATGAATTACTGCTGCCATCTCCTTTTCGTGGGCTGAGTACCGTTGCTCAGTCTCTTTTAGCTTCCAGCTTTTATAGGCTACGGGGTGTCCCTCCTGGACCAGCACCCCAGTAATGGCTCTATCAGATGCATCGGTATGGACTTTAAATGGCAACCCGAAGTCCAGTAATTGTAGCACAGGTTCCAAAGTTACCGCCTATTTCACTTTCTCGAAGGCCTTTTGGCATTCGTCCATCCACTCCCACTTTCTATCTTTATTCAGCAAGTCAGTGAGTAGGCTTACTTTCTTTGAGTAGCCTTCGATAAATCTGTGGTAATAGTTTACTAGTCCAAGGAAGGACCGCAGCTCTGTCACCTTTATTGGGGCTGTCTATTCAACAATGGCTTAAACTTTCCGCTCATCCATATGGATTTTTCCCTTGCTAACCCGATGCCCCAGAAACATAATCTCTGTTTGAAAGAACTCATATTTTTCTTTCTTGACATATAGAGAATTCTCCCTCAACTTAGAGAAAACCCGCTTCAGGTGTAGTACATGCTCGTGCAACGACTTACTGTACACCACAATGTCGTCTAGATAGACCACCACAAAGTCATCTAGGAACTCATAGAGCACATCGTTCATCAAATTGCAAAATATGGCAGGGGCGTTGGCTAAACCGAAGGACATGACAAGAAACTCATAAGAGCCGTACCTTGTGACGCATGCCGTTTTTGCCTCATCACCTTCGACAATGCGTACCTGCCAGTATCCTGACCGCAGGTCTAGTTTGGTGAAGTATGTTGCCCTAATAACTGATCGAATAAATCTGCCACATTAGGAACATGGTATTTGTTTTTGATGGTTACCTTGTTCAGTGCTCTATAATCGACACACATCCGAAGGGACCCGTCTTGCTTCTTTTGAAAAAGCACCGGTGTACCGTAGGGTGCCTTCGAGGGTTATAGATAACCCGCCTCCAGCAACTCATCTAGCTGCTTTTGTAACTCCGCCAACTCCATTGGTGCCATTCGATAAGGGGCACGAGCAGGAGGTCTTGCTCCAGGTTCCAGCTCAATCTTATGATCGATGTTCCGTCTTGGGGGCAACCTTTTGGGTAACTCAGTCGGCATAATGTCGCTGAACTCCTCAAGTACCGTAGCGACTTTGTCAGGGGCATCAACAACTTTATCTACCTTGATTTCCACCAGGGCAGCAACCATCGTAACTTCCCCCTTCTTTATCCCGGCTTTTAGTTGAGAGGCCCATTGGAACATTGGCTTCTCAGCTAATCGTCCCCCAAACTCCACAGGAACAAAGCATAGACACCTTTTATCAGCAATAAACAAACCCCCCAAGTAGGGCACAGCAACAGCTTTTGCTTTCACAAAGAACTCAATACCCAGAATAAGATCGAAATCGTCTAGAGGGACCGCCATGAAAGTACACTCTTCTTCCTAATTTCTTATTTTAAGAGAGGAATTAGTAGTACCTTGAATAGGCTGTGCACCTGAGTTCCCTGCCTTAATCTTACTTAAGCTCTTTGACACCGTCAGACCGAAATCTCCCACCAAGCATTGTGAGACAAAATTATTGGTTGCCCCCGTGTCCAACATGGCACGTACCGTGCCTCTATTCAGCAACACGCTCATATACATGAGGCCCTTGTATGTGCTTGGCTTCTCGCAAGTAATGGTATTCAGCAATTGTAAGGGGTTCACCCTTAGGGTCGATTCCTCACCATCTGAACCATCTAGGGAAATAAGGGCAGAAAGCTTCTCCCTTCATGGACAATTCTGGATTCGATGGGGACTGTCACAAAGGAAGCAGCCCGAACCCTTCTTGCTTTGGGACCACTCCTGTCCCTTAGCTTTCGAAGTTTCTCCTTCCTTCTTTTTCTTCTTGTCCTTCTTTCCATCTTTGCCACTTTTTCCTTTCTTGCCGTCGTCCTTGCCCTTCTTCTTCTCAGCATTTGAAGAAGATGGCCCAAACTTATAGTCAATTAGACTATCCACTGCAGTAACCGTGGGTAGGTTATTCACATTCTGTCTTCTTAGCTCAGCCTGCACCCAAGGCTGAAGATCAGAAAGGAAATTGAAGAGCTTGTCTTCCACGGACATATTTTTGATATCCAACATCAAGGAGCTAAACTCCTGAATAGCTCCCGTATGCCAGCACTCTTAAGTGCTTCTCTTGCCACCCATGCCGTGTTCATGGGTAGGAATTGATCTTTTAATTCCTTTTTTCAGAGTCTCCCATGTATCGATTCTGGGCCTGCCAGCATTCGCATCATCATCCATGCGAGTTCGCCATCACAGCTTTGAATCACCGGCGAGGTACATGCTAGTGATAGTGACTTGTCCCTCTTCCACCATATGAGCAGCCTGGAAGTACTGCTCCATATCCCAAAGGAAATTCTCCAATTCCTTTGCATTTCTACTCCTGCCAAATTGCTTTGGCTCAGGGACTTTCAGCTTGGAACCCGCACTCTTTTCACTGCTACTAGAGGGACCTGCAGACACCCTCTTTAGTAAACCAACATCGCCCTCAATAGAAGCTACCCATGCTTCTATATGATCTGCCAAGGCTAGGACTTCCTTGAGCATATCATTTTACCGATCCACCATGTCTTTCTGGTTGTCACGGACAGTATGCTGAAGTTCAGCAATACTGGCCGCATGCAATTCAGCTTGCTCCGACAAGGTCATGGCATTAGGTGTCGGGGCACCAATCAACGTTTCGAGAATATCAACATGTTCGCCAAGATCATTCATCTCAGCTCTGATACCAACTTGTCACAGGGTCTAAAACTCAATGAATTTTTCGCCTTGTGATAGTACTAAGTTTCTCATTTAGTAAGCCCACTCAAGTGTTTCACTCACCACCCACAATAATGAAACTTTCAAAGCAAATAAAGTAAAACACAAACAAGCATATGGAAAACACTCCTAACCTTCTATTTATTGTAAAAGGAATTACAAGTTTGCTAGAAGGGATCACACAAGCTCAATGTGTCCTCAACCATTCCCAACTTGGGTATTTATAGGCAAAATAGGTATGGCTGACACCCGTAGCCACTAGGACCACTAAACCTACGTTCTAAGGGTTGGAACATGTTTAAAACATCAAACGATGCCATCTGGCTTGAGGTTATGCGGCACAATTTGAGAAATGCTCGAAGAAACTGAAGCTGGCCACATTCTGCCCATCTGTCGCGCGCATACTGCGCACTGCATGGCCGGGTAGTGCGCGTGTCCTATGCGTGCATGACCATTGTGCATCCGTGGTGCGCGCGCTTCTCGCGCGCACGTATACCACGTTCGCTGCTATCGACCGCTTCCTACAACCAACTCGCCCACTCCCGTGCGGTTCCCATGGAACTCGGTCGTGGGCGCCCAGCCACCCACGTTGTTCAGTCGTGGCCATGTCTAGTGGACCATGTCCTCCGTTTTTCTCGGCCACTTGCCAAGGCTGGTGCCATGGCTTCCGAAAATCTCGCCAGTGTGTCCGAACACCCACCCAAGTGTCCGATTGTCTTGCATCCATATCCGAGCGCTCACCCAAGCGCCCGGATGTCTCGCGCGCGTTGCTGCGCACTGTTCTGCCCGTTCGCGCACGCATTGCCTCGACAGTGTGCGCGCGCCACTGCGTGCATGCTCCGACTACGCGCGCACATATGTGCATCGCCTCCATATGTGTGCCTTAGTGCTCTGCCCATTTTGTGTGCCCACCAAGCACACATACATTGCATGCTGGATACCACCCATTCATGCCTTTGCTTGCAGCCAACAAGCCTTGCCATGCCCCGCCCTTGTGTCATGGCCCATGTCAGCCTGCACACAGACCTTGTATGAGTTTAGAAGGGTCTGACACTTAGCACGCATGTCATGACATATTAAGTAACTATGCTCGGACTGATAGCGCGACACAACACTTGGTGTGAATAATAGGCAGGACAAGCATGATTAAGAATAATAACTAATTTACAAAATATACTTAAATTAAAATTATATAAAATTCGGTGATGATGACACAAAAATACTTCTGATTTTTGAATTTTCTGCAAGGAAAAATGACCCTATTGGTCCCTGAACAGTAGACAAAGTCTCGCTTGAGTCATTAAACTCTAAGTTTTGTCATTTAGGTCCTGAAACTATTAAAAATATTTCATATTAATCTAGTTTTTGCTATACATTTTATTTGAATCTTAACAAAAAAAAAAAAATAAAATTGAGACACATTTGCCCTTCTAGATTATTGATTTCAATAAAATATCACATTTCAAACAATTTTGAAATTTATTCTTGTCTTATGTGCTGCTAATTTTTATTCGATCAATCATTTTATAAATGCTTCAATAACGCCCTAAGTCCCACATCGAGTATGCTCTAGGAAGATCATGGGTAAGTGGTGACCCATGAGCCCAAAAATACCTTCATGCTTGCACTTTTAGGTGAGACCCAATGGAGTTACATTAGGTATTTAGAGCTGACCCAATCCATACATGTGTGAGTCTTGGAACGCTGCCACGGACCGGAATTGTGGTGAATATGGACCCCATCCATAGGGGTTATATGTGGGCTATTAAATGTGAACCCCCTACCGAGGACGCTAGGCCCTTAACGAGGAGAAATTGTAACACCCTAAGTCCCACATCAGGTATGCTCTGGGAAGATCATGGATATTTAAATGGTGGTCCATGAGCCCAAAAGTATCTTCAAGCTAGTACTTTTCGGTAAGGCACAATGGTGTTACAGCTTCAGTTCATATTCTAATCTCTTTATAGTGGTAGCATATGCTTCTGCATATGAAACACGTACAACAAAAGAGCATAAGAGTCTCATATACTCCTTCTATTAAGAATAATACAAAATATATAACAAAAATTACTGAAATGAAATTTTTTTAATAATTAAGGATCAAAATAAAAAAAAATAAAAGTTTAAGAACCAAAGTGAGACTTTTATCATAGTTTAAGAACTAATAATTACAAATACTAACCATACTTTTGATTAATGCAAATTACTACTCTAACATTTAAATGTTCGTAAATTTGTACCCTACCTAGGCTAATTAAATGATTTTAATATTAAAAAGATCGAATTATCCCTTATTAATCAAATAAAAATATTTCAATCAATAATCTATATCATTGAAATATTTTATAATTAATTTAAGCAGAAAGAAAAGAACTAGAAATTAAAGAAAAAAAGGCCCAAAATAATTATCATTTAAACATTTTTAATAAATTAATGAGGGCTCTTCACCTTTCTTTTAAACTCACACACGATACACGTTTGCAAAGATTTTAAATATTAAGATATTAGTAGAAATCAAAAGTCAATATATTTTTATATCATTATCTCTAAAAAAAATTTTTGGCGAACTTTTAATTCAATAAATGTAAAAGAAAAAATGAAAATGAAATAAATTCTAGATAGAAATAAATAACTAAATAAACAAATACTACGTATATTTCTTTTTTTTTTCAAAAAAGCTAAAATTCAATAAGTTTGAGTCAAAGAGTTCTTAGATATTAAGATCTATAGGCAAAGCTCACTTTTCAAAAAATTTAAGGAAGAAAAGTATAATTTAGGCAGGTGCCAACCTAATTAAGATGCATTCAAAATTTTTTGAATAAATGAGACCTAGCAGAAGAAGAAGATAAGGAAGAGAATATCTATATCTCAACTATTTTGGTACCTGAATGCCCCCGCAATATGCACACACCCAAAGCCATGTTGCTAAAATAGAAAAAAGAAAGGAAGAATACATAAATGTCAAAACAAATTGCTAAAAAGTAACAAAATAGGTAAAAAATAATAATAATAATAATAGCAACAAAACAATTAATATAACGCTAAAAAAAGAGGAGTCTTTTGCATGATATGACTGATCTTGACCATTAATATTTCACAATCACTCATATGTACTAATAGTATTAAAACAACCCAATAATAAAACAAAAACCAATAATGAGTACAATTATGGCACAAGAACAATATGAGTTCGAAAACGAAAATAATTATACATAAAAATCATATGTGATATGAAAAACATACATAATTAGACACGAGAATAATATAATATCGAAACTGACATAATTAGACATAAAAATTATCCAAAACAAACGCTACTAAGTACAGAAAATAACTCGACATTGGAAACATATACATAATATCGAAAATAAGAACAATTATCAATGAAAATAGACAAGTACGATGATATTCACATGCACGTTACAAATCGAGCATGAGACACGAATGTGCTACTACTAATTGTATCTGAGCGAGCACAACATGATTCAATTAATATTGAAACTAAAATAAATATTGGGTGGTATTTTTATAAATTTCTGAATACTTGAATAAGGAAAAATTAAAACAAACTGTTATTTTTGAGGAAAAAACTAAAAAAAAAAACTTTTTTTCTCCCTTTTTCTTGAACAATGTAATTTTTTTTTGGGTTAATGATATTAATAGCCCCTGCATTATAATTGTTGTATAACTTTGCCTATGAATTTTTAACTTATATAGCAATGGTCTCTGAATTATATAATTATTGTTGGAAAAATAGTTTGAAAAAAACTATTGTTAATAGTCATTTTGAGGCATGGGTGAATGAGAAATTGAAACCCAAAGTGAGGAGGCTCTAGAATTGAATTTGTAACATACAAGAGTTATAAAATTCATTTTGGACATTTATTAGGCTTCATAAAGCTGAGGTAATAGCCAAAAAACGTTTTGGCAGTTACGTTGTAACAGACAAACGGTTTTCAGCATATTAATGGGTCATTGATGTTACGTTGTAACAGACAAATATTTTTCAGCCATATTAATGGACTATTAATGTTACGTTGTAACAGACAAACATTTTTCAGCCATATTAATGAGTTGTTATGTTGTAACAGAAAAATATTTTCAGCCATATTAATAGAATGATAATGGCTTGGTTCCCCCATGAACACTATAAAAGGAGACCTTCTCCTTCACTTGTAGACACACCAAAAATATTTTTTAGCCTATTCCTCTCTTCTATTTCTCTCTGTGGCAGTTAAAAAAAGTTAGTTAGAAGTTAGAGAGAAGTTAGTTAGAAGTTAGAGAGTTTGAGTTCTTGAGTTCTTTCTTTTCAGAGTGGTCAAGCTCTCTTGAGTTCTGGTGATAGAGTTTGGGCATTGCTCAGTTCATTGTGAGTAGCAAGTTAGTGCAACGTTGCTATTCGTGAACCGTTTAATCATGGGAAACAGACACTGTTGACATTCTTCTAAGCACCCCGATGAGGAGGCGTAACTGTTTTAAGGAAATTATGTGAAACACAAGACTCGGTTTGGTTTCCTTAAACTCTTTTATTATTTTGATTATTATAATCATGATTATTATTATAATAAATAAATTGTGATTTATTTTGTTACAATAATTATTACTATTTAAGTTGTAGTTAAATAATATATTACATCATATGTTATAACAGTTTATTGTTATATTTTCATTTCTAGACATATTATTACTTGCAATAGTTAATTTTGTCTAACAATCTTAAAACAGTTATATGTTTTTTATGTGTTATTGCTTTATAATATATCTGGATTTATATATTGTGATTGGAGATATTTCTTTAATAAATTGTGATAATTATACAATTACAATTTAGACAAGTTCTGTCTAGGAGACTGGATTTTAAGTGGGACCGTTTGTGATCCCTCCGTGGTCTTTCCTGGGAGTTTGTCTATTGAGTAATATTTGATTATTGCCGTTTATTTCTAAAAAAAGAAATTTCATTGGATTTGATATTCTTGTTAGAAATGGCAACTGAATCAAACAATCCTGCTATGGCCCATGTGCCTGCTCCTGTTGTTGCTCAAATGCTAACCCATGTTGTGACTCCGGTGGTACCAGCAGTGCACCACAGATAGAAGCCTGAGAAGTTCAATGGGTTAAACTTCAAAATATGGCAACAGAAGATGTTATTCTATCTGACTACATTAAACCTTGCGAGGTTCTTGACTGAGGAGGCTCCAAAAGCCAACGATAATGAGCAAGATTTCTAAGTCATCACTGCGGTTGATGCTTGGAAACAATCAGACTACCTTTGCCGTAATTATGTAATGAACGGTTTAACCGATCCTTTATACGAAGTTTATCGTAATAAGAAGACGACAAAGGAATTATGGGAGTCACTTGACCATAAATATAAGACTGAAGATGCTGGGTCCAAGAAATTTGTGGTGGGACGCTTCCTAGATTTTAAAATGGTCGACTCCAAAACAGTAATCAGTCAAGTTCAAGAATTTCAATTAATTCTTCCTGAAATTCAGGCTGAGGGGATGGTCATATGTGAACCCTTCCAAGTAGCTACTGTCATTGAAAAGCTACTCCCTACATGGAAGGATTTCAAGAGCTACCTCAAACACAAGCGAAAGGCAATGAACCTTGAAGAGCTTGTTGTGTGACTTCGCATTGAGGAAGACAACAGACGTGCTGAAAAGTCAGGAGCATCGTCCAGTACGCCTATGGCTAAGGCAAATGTTGTAGAACATTCTCAAGGCTCTAAAGCCAAGAAGAATAAACAAAAACAGCCAAGCCATAAGTTGGGGCCTAAAGGTAGAATAGGCAAGAAGCAGAAATTCCAAGGGAAGTGCTTCAACTATGACAAGATGGGTCACAAGGCTTCAGACTGTCGACTTCCAAAGAAGAAGAAGAATAAAGCCAACATAGTGGATGAAATCACTCAAGAGGTTTCTGACATAGACCTCTGTGCAGTAGTTTCTGAAGTGAACCTAGTTGGGTCTAATCCCAAAGAATGGTGGCTTGACACCGGTGCCACTCAGCACGTATAGTCTGACAAAGATTTGTTCACTTCCTTCAAACTGTTTGAGAATGGGGAGAAGTTATTTATGGGAAACTCTGCCACATCCACTGTCGAAGGCCAAGGCAAGGTGGTCTTAAAGATGACTTCTAGGAAGGAGCTGACTCTGAACGATATACTGTATATGCCGGAGATCCGCAAGAACTTAGTGTCTAGTTCATTGCTGAATAAACATGGATTCCGCATGGTGTTCGAGTCAGATAAAGTAATTTTGTCTAAGAGCGGATTGTATGTGGGGAAGGGCTATATATGTGATGGGCTTTTTAAACTGAATGTAATGACTATTAAGCCAAGTAATAATAAAGCTAGCCCTTCTGTTTATTTACTTGAGTCTTCCAATGTATGGCATGGTAGACTAGGACACATTAATATGATACTTTGCGTAGATTAATTAACTTAAACAACATACCCGCTTTTAATATTGATTCAAAACACAAGTGTGAAACTTGTGTTGAGGCAAAACTGACTAGATCATCGTTTCAAAGTGTTGAGAAGAACACTAAACCCCTTGATCTAATTCACAGTGATATTTGTGATTTGAAATTTGTACAAACAAGGGAAGGCAATAAGTATTTTATTACTTTTGTCGATGATAGCACATCCAAGGACGAAGCTATAGAGAAGTTTGTTCTCTATAAGAATGAGGTTGAGAATCAACTCAATAAGAAAATTAAGGTGCTAAGAAATGATCATGGTGGAGAGTATGATTTACCTTTTGAGAAAATCTGTGCACAGTATGGAATCATATATGAAACCACAGCACCTTACTCGCCTCAGTCAAATGGAGTTGCTGAGCGAAAGAATCGTACCTTGAAAGAAATGATAAATGCAATGTTGATAAGTTCTGGGTTATCCCAGAACATGTGGGGAGAAGCCATTTTGACGGCTAATTACCTTTTGAATAAGGTACCTAAAAAGAAAATATAAAAGACTCCATATGAGTTGTGAAAAGGAAGAAAACCATCCTACAACTATTTACGAATATGGGGATGTCTTACCAAAGTAGCCGTACCAACGCCTAAGAAGGTGAAAATTGGTCCAAAAATCGTTGATTGCATTTTTATTGGCTATGCACAAAATAGTAGTGCTTATCGGTTTCTTGTGTATGAGTCAAAAATCCCAGACATACATAAGAACACGATAATGGAATCAAGGAATGTATCATTCTTTGAACATGTATTTCCTTATAAATCCAAAGAAGAAGCAAGTTCGTCAAAACGAACATATGAGACTATTATTAAGAATAGTCAGGACCAAGATAAAAATGAAGAAACCGAGGTTGAACCTCGACGTAGTAAGAGAGCAAGGACAGAAAAATCTTTTGGTCTGGATTTTCTAACATACTTGCTAGAAAGTGAGCCTCGAACGTATACCGAGGCTATAAGCTCTACTGAAGCACCTTTGTGAAAAGAGGCTATCAAGAGCGAAATTGATTCCATCTTACAAAATTATACTTGGGAACTAGTGGACCTTCCTCCTAGATGTAAACCACTAGGTTCAAAGTGGATTTTTAAAAGGAAAATGAAAGTCGATGGATTGATTGATAAATACAATGCAAGACTTGTAATTAAAGGTTACAGACAGAAAGAAGGTCCGGACTATTTTGACACTAATTCTCCTGTGACGAGAATAAATTCCGTTAGGATGGTGCTTATGATTGCCGCTTTATAGAATCTCGAAATACACTAAATGGATGTAAAAACAGCCTTTCTAAATGGAGATCTAGAAGAAGAGATCTGCATAGAACAACCTGAAGGTTTTTTCTGCACCAAGACAGGAAAAGAAAGTTTGTAAGTTAGTGAAATCCTTGTATGGATTAAAATAAGCCTCAAAACAATGGCATGAAAAATTTGATAATGCTATGAAGGCTAATAGATTAAAAATCAACGAATGTGACAAATGTGTATATGTCAAAAATACCGAAAATAGTTATGTCATTTTGTGTCTTTAAGTTGATGACATGCTCATTATTGGTAGTGATGATAAAATGATCAAATCTACTAAAAATATGTTGAATTCAAGATTTGACATGAAAGACATGGGTTTAGTCGATGTCATTTTGGGAATGAAAATCTCAAGAGTATCAGATGGGCTTGTTTTAAGTTAGTCACATTATGTGGACAATATTCTTAGAAAATTCGATAAAAATAATTCTGGAGTTGTCAAAACACCAATAGATTTAACTTTATGTTTATCCAAGAATAAAAGTGAGAGTATTTCTCAAGTAGAATACTCTAAAGTGATAGGCAGTCTAATGTATTTAATGAGCTATACAAGACCAAATATTGCCTATGCAGTTAGTAAACTAAGTAGATACACAAGTAATCCTGGAGCTGAGCATTGGCAAGGGATTATAAGAGTATTAAAATACTTACGATTTATACGTAATTATGGGCTGCACTATACAAGATATCCCTCTGTACTTGAAGGTTACAGTGATGCAAATTAGATATCTGATATTAAAGATTCAAAGTCTACTAGTGGTTATGTGTTCACACTAGGAGGTGCAGCAGTGTCATAGAAATCCTCAAAACAAACTGTTATTGCTAGATCCACTATGGAATCTGAATTTATCGCACTGGATAAATGTGGGGAAGAATCAGAATGGCTCCGCCACTTCTTAGACGATATTCCAAGATGGCCAAAACCTATGCCTGCAATTTGCATACATTGTGATAGTCAATCTGCAATTGGTAGAGCACAGAGCAATATGTATAATGGTAAGTCTAGATATATTCGTCGTAGACACAATATCATTATACAACTACTCTCAACTGGGGTTATCTATGTAGACTACGTAAAGTCAAAAGATAACATTGCGGATTCGCTAACCAAAGAGTTAAATAGAGAGTTAGTTGAAAAGTCATCGAGGGGAATGGGACTGAAGCCCATTAAAGAATAGGTCGATACAGTGGATACCCAACTTAGTTGACTGGAAATCCCAATATCTAGGTTTAAAAGGGACAAATAAATTGTAAAGACTGTGTTGGATCACTGTGGAAATTTTCCTCGTGTCTATTACTATGATGAAATAGTGATACCCATAAAATGAAAAGTTAAGCTATGCTTTTAATGATTCTTATGCGTCAAAAATAGAGTTTCGAGCAGAGTAATGCGGGTTACTCTTAATTAAGAGATCACCTATGTAAGAGAGAAGTAAGGCCACTTCTAAGGGAATTGTTGGGGAGCAATTCTTATTAAATTCTTGCAGAACCAGGCGTATGTTCATGGCCAAAACGAACATAACAGTGACAACTGAGAAAGTATCAGGAAGATTCCTGTGTGAGATACGTTATCATTTACATAAATGACAGAATAGTTCAAAGACATCACGTCTACTATTTAGTTAGTAAAGTAAATGTATTTTCACAAGGGAAGGTTCAAAGGGTAACACCTACTTGTCCTATGCAGGTTTCGACCATTGAATTCTATCACTATGTCGGTCGAGTCTTAGGTCATCAATTTCATTCATATGGGGAATTGTTGGAAAAATGGTTCGAAAAAACTATTGTTAATAGCCATTTTGAGGCATAAGTGAATGAGAAATTGAAATCCAAAGTAAGGAGGTTCTAGAATTAAATTTGTAACATACAAAAATTACAAAATTCATTTTGGACATTTATTAGGCCTCATAAAGCTAAGGTAACAGCCAAAAAACGTTTTGGCAGTTAGTTGTAACAGACTAACAGTTTTCAGCATATTAATGGGTTATTGATGTTACGTTGTAACACACAAACATTTTCCAGCCATACTAATGGACTATTGATGTTACGTTATAACAGATAAACGTTTTTCAGCCATATTAATGGGCTGTTATGTTGTAACAGAAAAACGTTTTCAGCCATATTAATGGAATGATAATGGCTTGGTTCCCTCATGAACACTATAAAAGGAGACCTTCTCCTTCACTTGTAGATACACCAAAAATATTTCTTAGCCTATTCCTCTCTTCCATTTCTCTCTGTGGTGGTTAAGAAAAGTTAGTTAGAAGTTAGAGAGAAGTTAGAGAGTTTGAGTTCTTGAGTTCTTTCTTTTCAGAGTGGTCAAGCTCTCTTGAGTTCTGGTGATAGAGTTTGGGCATTGCTCAGTTCGTTGTGAGTAGTAAGTTGGTGCAACGTTGCTATTCGTAAACCATTTTATCCTGGGAAATAGACGCTGTTGACATTCTTCTAAGCACCCTAGTGAGGAGGCGTAACTGTTTTAAGAACATTGTGTGAAACACAAGACTCGGTTTGGTTTCCTTAAACTCCTTTGTTATTTTGATCATTATAATCATGATTATTATTATAGTAAATAAATTGTGATTTATTTTGTTATAATAATTGTTACTATTTAAGTTGTAGTTAAATAATATATTACATCATACGTTATAATAGTTTATTGTTATATTTTCATTTCTAGATATATTATTACTTGCAATAGTTAATTTTGTCTAACAATTATTGCAACAATGATCCTTTTATCACAAAATATTAAATATTTAACATAAATAAGTAATTACTTTGAAAATTGTGGTCAAGAATGCGATTCTAAATTTTGAACTCACACAGTCAATTATCGAGACTTATGCAATTATTAAAGCAATAACTATTCTTTTTTCACATACTTTTAAACTTTTAACATTAATGAGTCGTCAGCAGAGCACATAGTTTAATAATTATAGCTAAAAATAAGTTTCTGACTCATAGAAATAAATAATGTCTAATTATACGCGTTGTGTATGATTATTTTCTGTTAAAAAACTAATAGTTTGTGACAAAGGAGTATTGCTGTAACAATTGTATAATTCATCGATTATTACTATGTAATTTGAAAATTTAGAGATAAAGTGATACAATGATTATAATTTAGAGACTATGATTATATTTAATCTTTTTATTTATTTATTTATTAAAAAAAGAAAAAAAAAAAAAAAAAAAAAAACTTGTAAGCTGGCCGCCAGCATTTTATCCGTAGGCAAACCAACTTCTACACTACAAAAGACATTTAAAATTACTTTTTTCACTCTTAACAAAAGTACTCACAAAGACACAGATCTACGACTAGCGAGTCTTTAAACTTTACTCTCTCAAACCCACTTTGGGTTGCGTGCAGTCTTCACTACTCTTTACTCACATACACACACACATACACTCTCTCTCTCTCTCCCCAAAGCTGCTCTTCTGCTGCTCACCAACTCACCAAATCCCTCACTTCACTCTCACACTTGAAAAACCAAAACCCACTAAAATCTCCACACTTTCCCTCACTTTCCTTTCATTTTCTCTCTCATTTCCCATCCAGCCAAACACACACTCATAATACACACAAAAAAAAAAAAGAAAAAAAGAAAATGGCTATCAACAGGGACTCCACACCCCCACCCATGATCGGCAAGATTGGGCCGTACACTGTGTTCATGACCCCACCTTCCACCCCTAAACCACCCCAGCCCGTCTTCGATTCTCCCAAGAAGGTGGTCGATTCTCCTAAGAAGGTGGTGGTCCCACCTCCGGTTCAGCCTCCTCCCCAGCAATTTGACAAGTCCATTGCTGCTGCGGCTGATAATGGGTCTGTTATAGGGATCTTTAAGAATGCTGTCACAAAGGTCCAGAATGGTGAGTGTTTGCTTCTTTTTTGGGTACTGCACTGTTTTTCTTTTATTGGGTTTTCTGGGATTTTTTATTTTTTATTTTCAATTTCTAAATTCTGTTTGGCTAGAATAGAAAATGTAAAGTGGGTTTTTGTGTTGGAAGAATGTGAGAAAGGACATAAGCCCAGTTTAAGTTTTTGATGTTGTTTAGGTGTTCAGGGTTAAATTGGGAAAAAGCCCTATCTTAATGCTGTGTTTTTCTTTTATTGGGTTTTCTGGAATATATATGTTTTAATTTTTTTAATTTTTTATTTTTTATAATTTTGTTTATCTAGAAGAGAAAAAGTATAGTGGGTTTTTGGTTTCGAAGAATTTGAGTAAGGAAGAAAGCCCATTTTTGAATATTTGATGATTGTTTTGGTGTTTCATGTTACTAGGGGGTTTAGTTCTTGTAGTGGGCACACAATTTTATTTTTTTATTTTTTTTTTATTTTGTGTTTGATCGGGATAACTGAGATTTTTAGGTAGTTTTCTGTCCCTTGCTTGGTTGTTGGGAAAATGGGTTCATTTTTTCTTTTTGGGGTTTGCATGAACTGAAATTTAAGAATTGAGAGAAAGGGGAAAAAAAGGAAGAAAAGGCCCAATTTCAGTTTTTTCACGATTTTTTTAGTTGTTCTATTGTACAAGAGGGTTTAGTTTTTATAGTGGGCACTGATTTGTGTGTTTTGTTGGGAAAACAGAGATAGTTTTCACTTTTCTGTCACTTGTTTGGTTGTTGGGAAAATGGGGAGTGTTAAGAGATTAAGATAATGATGTTTTGTCTAATTTGCTTTTCATTTTCCCCCCCTTTTTGGGGTTTGCATATGCTGTAATATAAGATTTCAACTTGGTATTTTGAGAAAGCTGAAATTTTATTTTGGTCCCTTCCTTTTTGTCATGATTTTTTAGGTGTGCTCTGTTATAAGCTGCTTTAGTTTTTGGAATGGTCACCAGATTTTATGTTTTGTTGGGAAAGCATAGAGTTCAAGTAGTTTTCTGACACCTGTTTGGTTGTAGGGAAAATTGGGGTTATTGTGTTGTCTGCTTTGCTTTTCATTTTGTTCTCCTTCGGGGTTTGCATGAACTGAAATTTAAGATTATGATTATGGCCTGGCATTATGTGAACTGAAATTTTGTTTTGGTGCCTTACAGCATTATGTAATGAAATTGTTTAATTATGTCATAATAAGCATTTTCACGGTAATTGTTGATAAGTTAATACATATTCTATGGGGTTGTTTTGCAGCACACTCAAGTCTAGATGACCATTTAGCCCGCTGGTTTGGATTAAATCAGTCAAAGTATCAGTGGGCATTGGATGACTATTATGAGAACAAGGGTTTGGTAAGCACAGTGGTTCAGGTTTTTCCTAATGTATACTTGTCTATGAATCTGTGGCATTTTAGCATTGCCGTTCATTTGTATTTATTTCTTTCAACCCATATTTTTATGGGGGACAAAAGGGTATGCTTCCTTAGTTTTGACATTGGTATCTGGACAGTTATAGCTTCTTTAGTTGATTCCTTGTGTTTAAGAAGGTTGTTGAGTAAAACAGAGAAAAATGTGAATCTATCTTGATATGAACAGTTTCTTGGAATCTTTAATTTCTTTCACAGTCTTTTCTTTTGTTATCGATCTTACAAAATCAATGTTGCTTTTTTCTTTTCCTGTTCTGCCTTTTGTTCTATTGAAGTTTTATCTTGAATGTATTCATTGCTTCCTGAGATCTACCGTATTGCTCTTGACATTTGGATATTATGCATTTTCTAGTATTCATTTGGTTGTGCATTTGGAAATCAATTTATAAAATTCTGAATCTCAATGTAGAGACCTACTTTGACAGCTAAGATTTGAATGCCCATTTGTGAGTTGCACTGTAATAAGTTACCTAAATTTGTTATCTGATAACTTGTGGTTGATGCACAATCCGGAGCAGAGGTTCTTAGCATGGGACCTGATTTTGCTGAATCTGATTCCAGGACTACTTTCCTTTCCTTATTGATTTTTACTTTAAAAGTTTCATTCCTCCTTTATATAAGTCAATTAATTTCTTCAATGTTTCATCACTTGCTGTTCTATAGCCTTTGCGTAAATAACCAAAATAGCACCAAGCATCCCAACTCTTTGACGCATACCCTTACCATTAAGCTCCCATTTAAGCAATCTACTCTAGAACTAACTTATATCTTGTCAAGTGGAGTTGTAAATCCTGTGCTTTCCGATGCTGTCCTCCGTGATTCTTCCTAGACTGAAGTTGAACTTCACAACACCTCTCCATCCTTCTCTCCATTTGTGTGTCTTCATGCTGCATTTTTCCTTGTGGTTTCAGACGTAGTCATCTTCATTCCCCCTTTTCTTGTACAGTAACATTTTTTCCCCCTTTGGCTGAGATATTTTCCCCCTTTGCATGTTTCCTTTGCTTGTACAGTAACATTTTTTTCCCCCCTTTGGCTGAGATTTACTGTACTAGAACTAATTTACATCTTGTCAAGCAGATATCTACCCTTTGTTTGATGGGTAGGTATCTGCTTAGTCTTGGTCTGGGGACCAAACATTCAAGTTAATATTGATCTATATGTAGCTTGTTTGGTCTTCAGCCGCTAATTATATTCAACATTTCCTGTCTTTTTCTTTTAAACTGCAGGAAAAGGGAGACTCGAAAGTGAAAGAGATATCAAGTAAAATGCAGAGTGTGTAATATGCTGGCTGGAGAGGTAACATAATGTTTTCTTTTTTGGCTTAATTGACTGGAAATTTTCGTTTGAGCTTTGTCTAAATTTGATCTTCGGTTTGCAGTGTGAGTTGTAAGAGAGATCTCAGGCAGATTCGTTTTGAGTATACTATATCTATATACTAATGCATGCAGTTGCAGAAAAGCATCTGAAAATTCGAAGAATTGTTTACCAACTTCTGGAATCTGGTCAATGCAATTATCTACCTACTGCAGAAGCTAAGAGAGTTTGGTTGTGTAGCTGTCTATGAGTCATTAAACTCATTTTAGTTATAGTTTTGGCCAAACTTTACTGTTCTTGTATGCTGCTTAGTTCCCATCTGATTTTGAGTCAGTTTATGGCTTCTGTACCTTCAGATTGGTGGGATATTTATATGTTTAGTAAAATCCATAATCCAAACTTGTGATTATGAGAGAGGAGGTTGTTACGAATTAAGTTTGTTTTCACTACTTGGGAGTTATATTCTTGGAAATGATTTAGAATTTAAACTCAAGTAACTATGATTATGAGCTAGTCTCCTGTAATTTCAGAGAAATCTAGATAGTGGTCCGATCTTCCCTATAGATTGCTTTGAAGGTCAAATTGATAACATGCATAATGACGTTGTATTTTCCACATCTCCCATGCTATAGAAGCTGGAGAGTACACTTATTATAGATACTCTATGGATTGTAGTCTGAGATCAAAATCGACAACATGCACAAAAATTAGTCAGAAGGAGGAATGTTGAGGTCAGTCAAGACATCAATATGACAATATCGCTCTATTATCAACGGAGTATGGACCACTAGTACTATTATTTGGAATGGGCTATACTTTTTACAATTAACATTCCCCATTTGGCCTAGTGCTGTTGTATAATGACATTTTTGAGATCTAATGGTACTCTCACATGACAATTTGAGATGTATTAATAAAAATAAAGTTTTGCATTTTAAGGGTTTGTTTGGATCTTGTGGTTTGCCTTGGAAATAGATTTGTGAGGGAAAAGACAAGGAAAAAGACAAAGAAAACATACAAGGAAAAAGAAAAAGAAAACATTCTCAATCTATTTGTGATACTGATAATTCTAAATACTTTATATTAATTTGACTCCCATTTTCCCTAAAAAAAATTTTCCCACATTGTCTGAATCCAAACGAGGAAAAAATGGGGATCCCATTGAATTATGTTTTCTCTGCTCCTCAAAATTTGATATCCAAATAAGCCCTAGAGGAAGTCTTTAAGTATTGTTACTCTGGGGAAGTTTATGTCACCACAGACTTTCTTACTGGTTTTTCAAGAGCAGAAGAGCCCTTTACATGGGAAATGCTGGAAGGTCCAAGAAAAGGATATATAGAACTCAATTTGTCATAAAGCTGAGCTGTTTTTCCTGATTGAATAGACTTTGCTGTCGTAAGTATCAGCTGTGCCCTTTCATTTGGATTAAAACTAAGCACATATAATAACTGACTCCTCAGTACACGTAAAACCAAGGCAAGTTATAGACACAGACACAAGTATGGCTTCGTGGAAAGAAGATTACTTTGTTTTCTAGCTTCCTTTCAAAGGGTCCATTTCACATGTTGTTATTACTATTTTTAACGTGTTATTATTGGCGTAACGCTGATTATATATATATATATATATATATATATATATATATATATATATGTTTCAGTGTCAATGCCGGCCTTGCACTTGTCATACATTGAAAAACCTCACGCGTTTTCTTACTATATTCTCACGGTACAAGAATAAGATGACGTTGGACTAGAAATCAACGTTGGAAGTACGTAACGAACTAGCAACAAACACTTATCTTTCCTTTGAAATTTCCTCAGAAAGTTTCACTTTTGAGATTGTATATAAAAACCATACAGCTATTCTACATATTGTCAAGTTTGTTCCTTTCACTTTGTTTCTGATCCATAATTTGATAATGTCAAGTACACCTGACCCCGGGTTATCATCCGGGGAAGAAGCTGCTCTTGTTGTTGCGAGTTTAGGTAGTGTTTATTGTCTCTATTTATCTCTTTTTCTGCTTTGGTTCATAATTTTTTTGGAGTTTTCTACTCGTTTGTAAGGAGCTATATATATAGATTTCTGACTGATTGAGTTCTTATTCTATTTGCAGTAATCATCGCTATTAAGATTGTTATTGTGGTTGTAGTATGCCATAAGAGAGCTAAAAGGCAAAGCGAATCTGCAGCTCCAGACTCGCGTTTTCTGACTCTTACTATGGATAAATTCCTCAGAGATATGGCAAGAGAGAATCCAATAAGGTTCACCTCTCAGCAACTCCGCATTGCCACGGATAACTTCACCAACTTGTTGGGCTCCGGAGGTTTTGGAGCAGTTTACAAGGGATTATTTAGCAACGGAACTACCGTAGCAGTTAAGGTGTTGTATGGATACTCGGACAAGAAAATTGAAGAACAGTTCATGGCGGAAGTGAGTACAATTGGGAGAGTTCATCATTTCAATTTAGTCCGTCTCTATGGTTTCTGCTTTGAGAGGAACCTGAGAGCTCTTGTTTATGAGTACATGAGCAATGGATCTCTAGACAAGCTCTTATATCGCGAGAATGAGAATAAGAGCATAGGACTCCAAAGACTCCATGAAATTGCGGTAGGGACAGCCAGAGGCATTGCTTACCTGCATGAAGAATGTCAACAAAGAATCATCCACTATGATATAAAACCTGGAAACATTCTTTTAGACGCAAATTTCCATCCCAAGGTAGCTGATTTCGGCTTGGCCAAGCTTAGCAACAGGGAAAATACTCATGTAACCATGACAGGAGGGAGGGGGACTCCTGGTTATGCTGCACCAGAACTCTGGATGCCATTTCCCATAACTCATAAGTGCGATGTGTATAGCTTCGGAATGCTTTTGTTCGAAATCGCGGGACGGAGAAGGAACCTCGACATCAGCCTTCCTGAGAGCCAAGAGTGGTTCCCGAGGTGGGTGTGGAAAAAGTTTGAATGTGGAGAACTGGGAGATTTGATGATTATGTGCGGAATAGAGGAGAAAGACAGGGAAACAGCAGAGAGGATGTTTAAGGTAGCTCTTTTATGTGTGCAGCATAAGCCTCAACTAAGGCCAGTGATGAGTATTGTGGTGAAAATGTTGGAAGGAGCTGTTGAGATTCCTGCTCCTTCAAATCCATTTCCGCATATGATGTTCGCGATTCCATGCCCGGCTCTACCTGGCCGTGCGACGCAGACAAGTGGCTTCGACGATTCAGATTCGTCTCAATTGCCTTACTCTAGCTATATCCGTGGTACACCAATCATGAGGAAATATGAGATTGAAATAGCCTCTACCTAGGTATAGATTGAATTACAACTCTTTCTTTCCTTGTTTTCACTGAAGAAATCATCTTGTTTTCTTTTCAAATCATCTTGGCCAAAATATTTAGAAAGACAGACTTGTACATGTAACACATATATTCTTGAGACTCTGTTTGGTTTTGTCTCTTTGTAATTGCCCTCTTTCAATCAGTAAATGCTGATATATACATGAAGGCCGGAATGGATTTAAGATCTCTTTTTTACTTAAACCATCAACACTTTCTTCTGTATTTCTATTTCTGTTACTCTGCATTTTATCTTAACACAAGCACGTCATAGACAATAGTTTTATGCGATAATACATAAACTATCTCACATTTGGCTTTAGGATGACATATATAATCTAATAAGTACCTGTTACATTTTTTTTTTTTTTTTGATTAAAATGAGAGAAGGAAGAGTCGAGCAAATAGAGAGGTAGCCCAACTAAGTTGGTACCCAACTCTAAAGCCGACAAACAACCAACTCAAGATATAATCTAATAAGTACCTGTTACTTGATTCCAATGCAAATCAGAATTGAATCATTGAATGAATAAAAAAAAGAATACATCATTGATGCTATAGTTAGAGAAAAGATATACGAACTGTGCAGATCTTACACACTTAAAATAAAAATAAAATAAAATCTTCAAATTATATAGGGTTAATTACAAAATAAAAATAAAAAACTCCTCAGTCTAGGTGTTTTACAATTTTAATTCCAAGGTTTAAATTCTGCGCAAAATAATACAATAATCTTAAGAATTTGTGAAAGTTGATACTTGAACTAACTTTTTACCTAACTTTTGTAATAAAAAGATAAAAATATCTTCTATCAAAATTGGGTTGGTATTTTTATTATTCTTCTTAGTATGAAAGGTGTTAATTGTCTTTTTATTATTAAAAAAATTTAAAAGGTCAATACAATATCAATTTTTAAAATTTCTTAATCTCATGCTATTCATTATTTTTCAGAGTTTTAAACTTTGGATCATTACTTAATTATATAAGTTTTCTGATGCCATCTAATAATTTTGAACTTTGTACCTTCTTTCAGATTTTGATTAGGATAACAATTAATCTTACACATGTGATAAGCATGTGTGAAATATTTATTCAATTTGACCACTTTCTGATTCTTTATCTTCATTTAGGGAGCATTTGGCTCGCAGAATGGAATTAGAATGGTAATAGGAATCGTAACGGAATGAAATCAGAATAGGAATAGGAATGATATTCCATTGTTTAGTTGAAAATAGAAATCAGTACTGGAATAAGAATTACTTTGTTTAGTTAGACATTAGAATGGAATAAAATCAATGGTATATTGACTAAAATACCCAAGTGTCTACAATTCTATATATATATATATATATTTTAGTTAACTATATGTACATTTATATCTAAAAATATATAATTTTATTGGGTAAAAAATTTTAATTTATTTGCAATGTTTTGATAATATTAAATAATTAATTCATATTATTAAAATAAAAATGGAAAAAATTATACTATGTTAAATATATTTATTTAACTTTTAACTAAATAAAAAAACTGATAGTTGTGTAACTATTATTAATACATGCATAAATGTAAGACCATAGTATAGTAGTGTAACTACTATTAATACCTACATATATGCATGATCTTGGATCTTTTAATATTATGAAAAAAAAAAGAAAAAAAACTAAGAAATCTGCATATAAAATAGCTAACATTCTTCCAATACAAATGGTGAGAGATAGTGCATGAGAGAGAGAGAGATAGGGCAAAAAAGGGAAAGTAACTCTTTTTTAAGTATCAGTAAAGAATGAAATCTTTGTTCAATAGATGGAGCTCAGTAATTCCAAATTCAGTGAACGGTGGAATTGCAATTACTAAGAAATTATTATTCCTGAGTTTTAAGTGCAAACCAAACATTAGAATAAGCCTGTGCTAGAATAAGTTTTCTATTCCAATGAAATAAACATGCCCTTATTCTAATACTCAGGATTAGAGAAAATATAACAAATATTATTTCTGGTCTTAAATGTACATTTACTTCATTTTATTTGGTTAAGTCTCAATTGGATGTTACTTTCTACTTCATCCTTTATTTCAGGAAGAACCAACTACAAGAAGATAGCTGCAAGCCACAGTTAATTCACAATGTCACGGTAATTTCACAATATAAGAGGAAGAAAATTGCGAGTCTATTATGAGTATATATCCTCTGTACTTTTCATCTCTCCCCACGATCTATAGTAAACTGATTCTCAAAATGATATTGGTCACTTTGTTTTCATTTCACAAATTTATTAATTCTTTGAAATGTGCAATGAATTTTCGACTTTTTTTTTACTTGAAAAAGAAGTCTATTTTGTAGGAAATTAAAGGAGAATGTGAATTATAAATTATTTATATTATTTACCCCTATCATAATTTAAAAAATATATATCTAACTGGAATTAAATTGAAGGTAGTATGTTAGTAATGTAAATCTTAATACTAACATATGTACTAGGAATAGTCATAATTGAATATCATTAAGGAAAAAGAAAAGTAAAATATCTGTATTGGTATCACTTTTGTGGATGGTTTGCAAATTGCAAGAATAATCAGCTAAGATCTAATTCATAATTTGGCACATGACCACGTAAAATCTTTGTTTTATGAAATAATAAGTCCATTATTTCTTCTTAGTGGCTTGTTTACATGTTAAATTTAAGTCTTCATTGTGAATGAGTGTATATATTTTACTCTTGACACAATCAGTGATAAAAAATAATAATAATAAAAAAAAGAGTATGATAGCTACCCTACGAATGTAAAAATCCGTACTTAAGTTGACACATACCATCTACTCTGTAAAAAAGAGTATGTTGGCAATTGACAATATTACAGTTGCAATTTTATAAGGTCTTTGACATGATCAAGTGGCATGGGCACGTGCTCACAACTAGTAATCTAATAAGTACATATTACATTATTGCAATGGAGTAAAAGTGTCAAAATGGGCCGAGTCAAACGGGCCGGCCTGTGGCTTGTCATTGTGGCCTGCAGGCCTGCTTGGTCCAGCCCACATTACGTCTAAGCCTGGTTGGGCTATATGCTTAGGCTCGGCCTAGCCCGACCCACCAAAAATATTTTTTTTTATTTTTTTAAATAAATTTAAATATAAACTTTTTCTAATATTTATAAATATACATTCTCTCACTTTTTTTTTTTCACACTTTCAAATTTTAATCTAATTCTAAATAATTTTTCAATACTTAACCTTTTTTTTTTTATCAACTATTCTACTTATATACTTTTAGCTTATTTAATTATTTTTAAATTTTTATCAATAGGAAAAAAACATAACATATTATTTATTTTTTCATAAATTTTATTTTAAATTTCTAATATTTTTAACTAATTATACAAATAATAATCTCATTTTTTTATATTTTTTTAAATTTAAAAATTGGGCCTAGAACGGGTCGGCACGGGCTGGCCCATTTTGGCCCGTTCCGGGCCCAACCCGCATAGAAGCCTGGTAGGCCTGTGGGCTAGGTTGGGGCTACATTTTAAAAATCCGGGCCAGCCCTACGGCCTGCTTTCTTAGACGGGCCAGTCCGGTCCGACTCATTTTTTCTTTATTTTGATACCTCTACAATGGAAATCAGAATTGAATATGATTGAATGAATAAAAAAAAGAATACGTCATTGATGATATGGTTAATTAGAGGAAAGATATGAGAATTGCATAAATCTTAAAAAATTATGACAAAGAAAAATATTTAAATTTATAGGCTAGGATTAGTTGCAAAAAATATCCAGAAATTTTGGTATTTTGTAATTTTAATCCTAGTATGGACTTTGCAACATAATACACTAAGATTAAGAATTAAAAGACAAACTCTCTTGTGGTGATCGAGGTTTTCTAGGTCATTCAAGTAGACGAAGACCCCGATCATCTACTTTAGTAGAGTTTGTTTTTATTATTATTTTTTATAATCTTGGGCTTTGAAGTCCAGATGTATAATTTGAAACGTATTATGTATAATAATACATAAACTATCTTAAATTTGGCTCCCAATGAGATATATAATCTAATAAGTATGTAGTACATGATTGCAATGCAAGTGATAATAGAATGATTGAATGAATAAAAAAAGAATACAACATTTATGATACGGTTAGCGAAAAGATATGAGAATCATGTCGATTTACAAAATTATGAAAAAGAAAAAGAAAATATTCAAATTTCTAGGGTAAATTAAAAAAAAAAAAAAATTAGCCCAAAATTTGGGTAGTCTTCAATTTTACTTTGTAATATAATACATCAAGCTTAAGAATTCACGAGAGACAAACTCTATTTACTGGATCTCTTTTTTTTTTTTTTTTTTTGGCGTTAAAGAGAAATAAAAAATAATAATTGTTTATGATAATATTAGACATGACTAAATAGTCCAATTTGGATGAATTATTTATTAATATTATTTAGAATATAAATATTATTCTAAATAATATTAATCGGATGGAATTAATATTCTAAATAATAATGAGTATATACTATAAGTATGACATTATTTAGACCTAAGTAAAGATGTCTTTAGAATGTATGATTTCTTGACAATGAAGATCCTATTTAATGATCATGACTAGTTAGATCTCATATTTTCAACAAACTGACAAATTTCATATATTTTGGCACATCACTTCGATTTTTACATAATTTATTAATTAAAAGATTACAAATATCAGATATGAGCTTATAGCAGCGGAACCTTTTTTTATTTTTTTTCTTTATTTTTAGAAAACCTTAATACTTAAATCTTAAAGTCTAAATTTCGGGTAGTTACCCAATTATTTAAGTTGTGATCTGATCCTCTATGTCGCTCATATTCTTAAATTATATCTTTGACTCATATTTTAATTTTGAATTTTTCTATAACATTTTTAATTTTTTTTATATTAAGACTTTCTTTTAATTCTTCTTATATTATATAAAAGGACCTTCTTTTATATTTCCCCTTTCAAATTGCATTTGTTCACGAGTTTTTTTTAATTCTAAAATTAAGAAAATTTACACATAAGAGAGAGCCTCAGAGTGTTCTTGAATTAATAAAATATAGCAATATTTGTTAAATACTTAATTTGATATAAGTGAGTTTATTTTTGGTCATGAAATATGTTTTAGTCAAGAGTGTCGGACGACCAAATGATCGTGTGATTATCTCGTGTTAAGAAAGAAACTTCGTGGAAAGGACGGCTGGAGAGTGGGGTCCACTCAAATCACGGAAAATCTCCTGACGTAAGCCACCGCCCCACGAAAGGGGCAACTTAAATCCAACTTAAATCTCGTATTATGAAACCTATATAAAGGCATGCACTCAATGGAAACATAGCCAAAACATAATATTCTCTCTTGCCATAATCGCATATACTAGCAGTGATTCGTTCAATGGAGGACCAGATCACCTCTAACTTGGTGGTTCATAGGAATATGATGTATCATGCTCATCATGCTCATGTTCTTTCTCCCATGGCTGAAAACGATAGTTATCTTTCTTCTACATCGTCTTCTTCGTCATCAAATGTAAAGGATGACAGCAACCCTTCATATGTTGATAAGTTACCAAAGGGGTTTAGATTCGTACCGACTGATGCAGAACTCATCTTCTACTTGCTAAAGAAGGTCAGGAACGATACTTTGCCACCCAACAGAATAAGAGATGTTGACTTATACAAGTTCAGTCCCTGGCATCTTGAAGGTACTATCCTAAATTATATATTTTAATTTTGCAATCTTTTCTCTATTTTTTTTTTTAATTTTTATCGTTTAAGAATAAGATTATTTCGACGTGATAATATATTTTGAGACTTTCAATGATAGTTTCATGTTTCTATGTTTTCTTTATTTTATTTTTAAAATTGGATATGTGAGGTGGGAAAAATGCCCTTAGGAAGGTAACGTATGGCCTAACTAAAGTAGAAAACGAGATATTGATCCTTGTCAAACGAGACTCAACTCAAAGAAAAATACAGCATCTATTGTCGAAAGAATTCTCCTTTATTTGACCATGAAATATCTTCTATTAATTAAAGATCTTAAAAAAAAAAAAAAATCAATGTTCCCGCTTTGGCCTTGACGATCGTCCGAACGTCATCATGGAACTTCGACTTTATAGAAGGTTTGAAATTAGATAAAAAGTAATTGAGGCAAAAGTTTGAAGATGCTTCAGTTGAGACCTTTGTGCGCATGGTCTTCGAAAGATCAAGAGGTACTTGAGAAAGAGCTACATATGCTCCTAACTATAATATTGGTAGCGAAAATTTGCTTAAGTTGCATTTGATGAGTCGAGAGCTCTTCTCTATGCAGCAGCCTTCGATCTAGTGTTCACGCTTCAGTTCTCTCGTATTCATGCCTCTTTCTCTTTGAGACCTCTAGAGCATCCGATCTTATCTAATTGCAACAATAATTTGACAGATACACTCTTTCGCAGGTTGTATGGCTTTATTTCAGTCTTCTAATAACATCCAAAAGAATAAAAAATGGCTATGGAAACAATATGAATATAGAAAAATGAATCAGTGTGCGTTGTTTCAAATATGTATCAACTTTTCGTTTCTATTATTTTCCTTTTTCCTCAGTACGTGATATTTTTCTGTTAGCTAGGTATTAATTTGAATTTAGTATGATATTATTTCTTTACTGTTCACTAGGTATTTTTCTTAACCTGTTTTTTAACCTCTTTTATGTATTTCTGCAGAGATGCACACACTCCATGTATCCGATAGAGGGGCAAGATATTATTTCACCCCACGACACCGAAGATGCAAGAAAGGAAACCGTCCGAACCGTGCAACAGTAGACGGGTACTACAAGGCTTCCGGAAAGGACGTTGCTATATTCTTCAGAGGGAGGATAATTGGTTCCAAGAGATCATTGGTGTTCCACAAAGGAAAATTCCCCAAAGGTGACAAAACAGACTGGCTTATGCAAGAATTCATGCTGGAAGATGCTGAGCAGAGAAGGAAGGAAGGAAAAGATGATGACATGAAGGTATGTATGAAAAACATTATTGTGTCTTATAGAAAAATGATGAATATATACTTCCACTTGCTATATATACAATGAATAAAGGAAAAGCGCTATACATCTGTTGTGCAAATACATACTATATATTAATGTCTGTGACATTAGAGAAAATACGTACATAGACACATATTAAAGTTAAAAACAATATGTATCAGCACTAATGTTATTATAGCTAGCTACAACAAGTACATGTGTGACAAATTGTTTTGTTCTACTACAACTAATATTTCGATACACGACTAATATTTTGATTACTAACCTGTGTGTTTTATGGCACAGCTTGATGATTGGGTTCTCTGTAAGTTATACAAGAAGGGCCATCCTGAAACAACCAAGGGAAGGGAGATGGAAACTGAAGATGAGGATGCTCAAGTAGTCCCACCATCAGAAGAACAAGACACACCTTCACTTCATCATGAGGAAGCTCCTCAACAGATCAATGCCTATGTCTCCTACTCTACAAGTCAACAGCCCATTCAAGCGAGCCCAACCCACTCGATCTCTTTATCTACAGGCGGTTTCGATATATATTCGTCAAACAACGACAGCTATATAGATTATATATCAGATATTGTTATCGATGATGATCTCGATTACATTGATAGCATTCTTAATTCTGAATTAGCGAAGAAAAACGGTGGCGAATAATGGATGTGTCCTTATCACTACAAGATCTGGAGGTTGAAACGATGCAAAGTCAATTCAACCTGTAGAATCAGACCATATTGACAGAGAAAACAATCTCCATTAGAGAATATTTTATTCTTTCACTGTATGTTTTAGTACTTGGCATCTCTCTATCATATATAGTTGACCCGAAACAATATATATAATGTTGGGCGAAACTTGTTTGCATACTACACTTGTTTGGAAGCTTCGTTCTTTTTGGAAGCTTTGTACGTCTGCACCGTATTTCTTGCATGGATTTTCTTGTTTCTCGCATCTTTATTGAGGAAAACCAAGTTGCAGTTGACTATATATCTTGCCTCTTTTAGGCGTCATTCTCCACATCATGTCTTCTGATTTTATTGTTATACATGTTGGTCCCGAATTTTGAATGACTATTATGAATTTGTTGTCTTTTTCTTGGCAAAAATAACTGCTGACCATATTGTCGTATACCTGAAAAGCATATGGTAATCAAATCATAATTTATAAGCTCTTGAATGATTGAGCCTAATTGCGGTAAAAGAAAAGATTTCAAAAAATGATACTTGGCTCATTCATTAATACGCAATGCATAATCTTACACACAAACACTCCGCTAGGGACTGAAAAACACAACACCTTATACTGTACCTAAAGCATGATTAGTAATTATGTGTTTGGTAACTAAGTCCTCTATGATCCTTGAGATCATTATTCGTGTAATAAATGTTATTCGGAGTCCGAATTAGACTAACTTTATTGATGGAAAAAGGGGGACACAAAAATGTGAGCACGTATGTGTATTCAAACTAAGTAACATGAAGTTATTAAACACGCATAGAGGAAATAGCAGAACAATGAAACGAATGCCCAATCTTATTAAATATTTGCTGAGAATAACGCAAGATGTATTCAACTTCATGTGATAGGTTTCTTTACAATCCATGTCCCAAAAAACATGTATACAAATGCAACCACTCATAAGAGGACAAAACAATATGCAACCACTCATAAGAGGACAACACAATGAGAATAAGAAAAAAAGAACATAAAAACTCAAGATCCACCATTTGATTGCTCTGCACCAGAGAGGTTTTTACTTAGATAATACTCACTAACCTAAAAGAAAGATGTTATGCAATAGAACTGTTCAAAATTATGATGTAGGATTCAAATTATAGTTCCATCATAATCAGTACGAGGACCATGCATGATCAAGACAATGAAAGACAAATGGACCAATCAAATTAGGACAATTTATGCTCACTTACGAAAAGGATATAATATAATATCGAATAACTAGAAATTAAAATGCCAGCACTACTAATTTATTTTTATAAGATATCCCACAAACTAGATGAGTTGTTGCAGTATCATATGGAAGGAAATAAGACAGGAAAAACATTGTTATGATAGTTGATATTGAATTCACATTTCACAGATACTTTAAAAGATTCAAAATGATTCTTCGTCATTTTGCGTCACGAAAGAAGAACTATTCAACACCTTTCCACTGTCGTTTTTGGCCGAGGAAGAAGGAGTTCGATCGCCAAGATTCACCTCCATTGAACGACGACTAGAGATGATCAGTTGAGACGGAATAATGAAACGAGTTTTGGTACTCTGCTCTTCTAAAGACTCTTATGGCATATTTACTAAAGAGTAATGGGAATCATATATGTGGTAATGATTCCCATTTAGTTGTTTACCAAAATATAGGAATGGGAGAACTGTGTGGGATTCACATAAAATCGGGAGAAAAAAATGGGAATGCTTCCCCTCCTAACATCCTAAGGAATATCATTATCTGTAAAGACTCTTATCTATCTATTTATAATTAAAATATTAAAATACAATTTTATTCCCAAAATATCTATAATTTAGTCAATTATAGCATTTCCATTACGTTTCTTGTGTTAAGTAAACATATGAATGGTGTTTTAATAGTTTTGATTCCCTTTCTCATAAATTTAAAGTAAACAACATAATATAAATAATGATTTCGATTCTCCTCCATTTTTTTCCCTTTTATTTCCCCTTTTATTTATTTTGATTACGATTACGGTGAAGTAAACATGCCACTAATAGTTTTCAAATCTATAAAATGCAGTGGTCTCTTTTCTGAACTCCTATTATATACTCACTCCAACTCCAGACCAGAGTTCGAACCTCTACTTCTACAATTTTTCTTTTTTCTTTTCATTTTTCAATTATTTTTTTATCTTTTTTTTTTCTTTTAAGCTGAAACCTACTCCTCCTCGTTTTTTTTTTTTTTTTCAGAAACAATTTTTTTCTTTTATATTTCATTTCCCCTTTTTTAATTCATATTTTTTTTATACAAATAAGGCACTAACTATTTTTTCCTCCCCTTTTCGATAATGCTAGACATAGTGGTCCAAACAATTATACTAAATTTTTTGTACCAATAGATGTGTCAAGTGAGTTATCACCATTTAATAAGTGTATTTATTCATTAAAAAGAGACGTGTTTTTTTATTTTTTTTTCCTATTTTGAAAGGTTAAAAAAGAGATGTTTAATCTGTTAAGAATATGTGTAACTGTATGATTGGTTATAAAACAAAAGAAAAAGGCTATTTTCAGGGGGGAAAGGGGTATTTCTTTCAAACGCTTACAAGGATAACTGGAAAAAAAAAATCTACTAAATAGAAAGAGACTTATGAAAACATAAGTATGCAATTAATATCCATTTTTAAACCTTTCATACCATTTTGTGGTTAAATGTTCATTACACTCTTTATTCTTTAATTTTATTTTGATAATCTATCAACTTAAAAACAATAATTTTCTCTTTAAAAAAAGTTGATTCCCCCCCCCCCCAAACTATCAGGCATATATAAGCATAACTAGTATATACATATACACATAAAACACTAATTAAAAAAGCGACTGAAAATAAATTTTAAATCAAAACAATCTCGAACACAGAGGCGAAATGGTATTGGATTGAGAGAAAAATAAGATTTGTGCAAATCTTAAGATATCTATATATTGCTAGTCCGATAAATACTCTAAAAAAATGTTTAAATTTCTTATAGAACTATGACCAAATTTTGGGCTTAATCTAAGTAAATATCCTTTGTCAAATATTATAGCAAAATGTTCGGTATATATGTTTATATACCAAGTATTAAATTTTATATACCAAGTATAAATAATTATATATCCAATACATTTTTGTACAATAACTGAAATTAGTAGATAAACATATCTAACAGGTGTAAAAATATATATACATGGATATTTAGCTTTAAAATTTAAAAAGTAGGCATCTGCTTAATCAAATTTAAAATATTGGTCTTCCACCAAAATTTTTCTTATATTTTTTGTTTTTTTTTTGTTTTTTTAAAGAGATAACTGATATAGATTGTTTTCTACTGTCATATATTTTGAACTATATTTTTTTCATACTGAAATTATAAAAAAAAAAAGAAAAACGAAAGAAGCTAACATAGGGGCTAAGCAGAAAAATATGCTATTTAAAGGCATGTAAGTGAAAAAAAATAAAATTATTAAAATTAAAATTATGATTAGAAATAAATTATCAAAATTAGAATTAGAATTAAATTATTGAATCATATTAGAATTGAAATATATAATTAAATTAATAAAATTAAATTTAAATCTAAGTATAATAGAAATATTGTATGGGTATCCAACACAAAAAATAAATATCTAAAAATAGTATCCAACACATAGAAATAATAATAATAATAATAATAATAATAATAATTGTCAAGCATCCCAAGTCGGTCTTGTCCTCGTCATATTCACTTTCTTCAAGCCGGGAAGTCAGAGGAGGACCTTGAGCTTGGAACATCGGATGCAATGTAGGTGGCAGGGGCACAGCAGGAATACACAGAGAACTAGAAGGTCGAATATTTATCTAGAATCTTTGAACTAATCTAGACAATACGTTTTGCGTGTAGTGCATTTGTTCAGCATAGTACTGTATCTCTGTATCACGCTATGCCATGAGAACTACTTCACGCTCATGGGCTGTAGCCAGATAATTTTGCGCCTACTGAGAAACTCTCTCCGCTCCACATCGGGCATAACTGGCTCTTGTGATAGAAAAGCTGCAGTAGAAGAGGTGCTAGCAACTCTCTGGAGCTTCTAATCGACTCCTCTCCTGAAGCCTCTCCTAAGACCAAGCACCTCGTTAGTAATCATAGACTCATCAGTATAAGTGGTGCAGACTATGCCCCAGTTACCCTAGAATAGGAGGCAAATGAAGATGCTTGAGATTACATCTGAGTGGTGCGAATCACAACCATTTTATTCTTTAGACATTTAGAAGAAAAAAGTTAGTAAAAATATAATTAGTAGACAATTAATTAACACAATACTAAACAAATTACTTATATAAATCTACTCTGCCTCCACAATTGGCCAACGACCAGTCACAGGATCCATGTACCTCTACCGGTTATTCTTTGTGATCGATTGTAACTCTCCCATCTCAGAATTTCCCTGTATATATAATTATATTAATAAATAAGAAAAAAAGTAGTAATAATATGTGAAAATAAGTAAGAATGCAAAAAAATTGCCAGATCATGCATGGTGGATGCGGTGGACTTAGGTCCCTATCTACTGACAAATTTCAACTATGCCTTATTAGCAATGTTCCTCTTAGACACGGCTTGCCATTTCAAAGTCCATAGTTAATTATGAAATAGTTATAAAATTAATGAGTAAAAAAGTTATTAAAGGAAGTGATAACCCTATACTCCTCAAAGTTGAAAAAATCCACGCACTTATCCCACACTTCTTGAGTCATATTGGGAGGGATAGAATGACGAGCAAAATCTAGGTCAAGATTTTTCTCATCCCCCCATTGAGCTTGAAGTACTCATTGAGGCTATTCTTCTAGTATCTATAGATGTTTTAAGCAGAGCAGCCAATGCCTTTTGATACAAGAGGTAACTCCTACAACATCCTTATACTCAAAGTATTTCTGTAACCAAAAAACCAAGCAATTAACAAAAATTATTTTAATAAACTATAAAGATATAATAATAAACCAAAGATTCTTACTCTGATACTAGGCTCTATATATGCCTTATTTTTAGTAGGAAACTTTGCCCAACTCTTGTAAAAATATTTTGTGTACTTCCTTATGAGGACCCCAACAATTCGAGAAAAATACTTCTTGTTGATGCTAATAAGTCTCCACGTCTCTCTCGTCTTATCAAACATAATCGAAAGTCATTCACTAGGCTTCAATGTGTCTTGCTTATTTGCAAGTTTAGAGATCTATTATTTGAACTTTTCATCTTAATGATGCGCATTGTAAAAGAAAGAAAAAAAAAAGGGTTAATAATCAATCAAATGTAATGAACATAAATATATATATTTATTCATTAATTACATATCGTAACAAAATTGTAATTACCCGACTGATAAGGGGTAGGAACCCTGGTAGGGTCTGGTGGGAGGTCTCCACCCATATTTCCTCTATGATAGGTAAGGTCAACAGTAGCCATGACTATCTAATATTGCTGATGAGACAATTCAAGAATCGATATCAAGATGCATAATCTTTCTATAACTCCAAAGCAAGTGTAAGGTAATTTCTATTGTGAATGAAATAATGCTAACCCGACTATTGAAGGATATTTCGGATATTTTATTTATTGTAGAGCTATTTTGAAGGGTATTTTGGGTATTTTAAACATTTCTAGTATATTTCGGGTATTTTATTTATTGCATGGGTATTTTGGATTTTTTAGTGTTAGTGATATTTTGGGTATTGTTATGCTTGTAGGGGTATTTTCGATATTTTTGTGATGACATGTTATTAGGGGTATTTTCTGGGTTTGTACGGGTATTTTGGGTACTTTATTACTTGTATGGTATTTTTTTGCTTTTTAATTATTTGTAGGGATATTTTGGGTAATCTGAAATTTTTTGTGATTGCATGGGTAGTTTGGATATTTGTGATTGTATGGATATTTTGGGTATTTTTATTAGTTGTACGAGGTTAGGGTTTACTTTGAGTATTTTTGGTATTTTAAAGTATTTTTAGGGTATTTTGCTATTTTCAAAATTTATTCAGTAATTAAAAAAAATTAAATATTACTAAAATTATTTATTTTAAAGGAATTAAAGGAAAATTAAATATTACTAAAATTAGTTATTTTAATTGAATGAAACGGGCATTTTTGGGTATTATTATGAAAATAAGGGCATTTTGAGTATTTTATTTGTTGTAAGGGTATTTTTGGTATTTTATTAATTATTGGGGTATTTTGAGTGTTAATGTGATTAGAGGGGTATTTTCGCTAATTTGCGTATTTAAGGGTATATTGGGCATTTTGCAAAATTTTATGATTCTTAAGTAAAAAAGGAAGATTAATGTTAATTAAAAATTTATTAGTTAGTACTTAATTATTTCTATATTCTATAATAATCTTAACTAATTTTTTATTTAACTCTTACATACCGTTCGCAAATTTACTATAAAATAAATGTTATTTCTAATATTGTTGATTAATTATACATTTATTCATTATTAATTTAATTGATCCCATTAATATTCACAAATTTAAGTCTTTTTCACGTTTTATTCTCTTATTTTTGAAAATCTAATTTTTACAATTATTTTAATTTCTAACCTAAAACGTTTCTAACTCCATCTTAAGTATACTATTATACATTAATCATAATTTACTCAATCAATAAATTACCAATTATTAATTATTCCATAACTCATAGCCATATTAATATTAATTATTAAAGTTTCTAACTCCCAACAAAAAAAAAAAAAAAACCCAATACATTCAACAAATCAACACCCTATAATTATTTCAAAACATGCATTAATCTCATATATTCCAATTAATCACAAATCCGACATAATCTTACAAATTAATCTAACAAATCCAAAATAGTATCAAGATATTATTTGAAAAAATATAATCTCACCATATCACAAATCTAATATAACAAAATCATATTATACATATCTTCTAGTTTCTAAAAATTTTAACATATTTCAAAAATTTCAACCACCAAATCAATATTATATTAACATAGTCACATTTTAAACTAATTAACAATCAAATTTAATTATTTTTTTAAAAAAATAAACACTAATCTTTAAAACTTGAAAGGCAGAAGGAGACAAATGGCTGCAGCAGGCGGGCAAAGATGAATGGCGGCCTGCAAAAAAAAAAGGAGAGAGAAAGAGTTAGAGAGAGAGAGAGGGGTGGAGATGGTGAGAGAAAGAGAGAGAGAGAGAGAGTGAAAAAATGAAGAAAAATAAGAAAAGAAGAGGATTGGTGCAGTTTTTAACTACAACATTTATACGGTTACAATGTCGTCGCTATAGTCTTTAACGACACCATTTCTCATTTAATTTTTTCCGAATCAAATTGGGTAGGTACTGGTTGTCCGTCTAATTTTTCGTAAAACTCTATAGTGATGACAATAACATCGCTATAGATATTTTATTAAATTTATAACTTTTAATAAAACATTAATAATTTTTTTAAGGTAAAACGTTTTTGAAAAAATTTGTAGCGACGATATCTTGTCATCACTATAAATCCAGATATTTTCACTTTCCTCCAGAAGGCGCCAATTTTCTTGCATAGAAGTTACCATAGATATGCGGGGGTTTTTTCGATAAACTCTATAGCGATGACATCTCCATGTTGTTGGTATTGTGTCCTCTAGCAATGATATTTGTTGATGCTATAGACTTTTTGGTCAAAATTCAACGATTGATCTTGTATAGCGACTTTTGAATTGTCATTATTATAGCTTCCACTTAAATTGTTGTCGTAATAGCTGTCGTCTCTATAACCCACTTTTTTTTTAATTTATCCAAATAAGAAAATAACATTCCCTTAATTTATCCAAAAAGAAAAAAAAATGCCCTTGCTATATAGTACTGCAATACATATAGAATATACGAATTATTAATAAGAGAAGAATTAGAAAACAATTAAATCTTATTCATTGGCAGTGAACCAAAAGGAAAAAAAAAAAATGCCAAGTTGCACGATCCCTTATAAGACACCAAATTGTAAATGCAAAAATTTACAATTTAGCTTATAAGATCTACGATCACTTACGATTTATACCCATAGAAGAAATGTTCGTCTTCGGCCGCCCATAGTAATACATGACCCAATCCATTACGGGTTTAGATTTTTCTGGAATAAATTAAGAAAAGGATAGTGTCTCATTTTATTCACGGAAAGGATAGTGTCTCATTTTACGGGTTACTTCCATACATCTCTAGAGTGTGCATGCTCTTAGCTCACTAGAATTAGACCTCATGTCCTCATCAATCCATGAAAACAAGCATTGAGTAAAAAGACTCTGATCCTTTCCCGTTTACAGGTCTGGTTCATCCGTGTGTGCTCCAGCATTTTGCTATGGACGTGTCTGGTTCAGCTCGTGGCCGTTGGGGAGCTATGGCATCCCCATTTATTCTCCAATATAACCAATCGGATTTCCCAGATTACTCTTGTTCCGCTTCGTGTCCAAGAGGCCATTCAATCACCACCACCTCTTCTTCCAGCTAGTGAGTTGATGCATTTGTTTTGTTGAAAAGTGACTCTAAATGTGTTGTGTAGCAGCTCTCCTCTACTTATATTAGATATTATTTACTTATATAAGTCAGAATATTATTATTAGCAATAGTTACCATACTATATGCTTTATATATGGCTCATTTCTAGTGAAAATTTAGTAGTTTATGAAATGAAAAGTAGTCATTATTACAATAGTTGTATAAGTCTTCGTAATCTACTGTGTAAGTTAAAAATTTAGAGTCTCATTCTTGACCATAATTACCAAATTGTGTGTTTTATAATCATAACACTATATCGACTTTCAATCAACTGGACATAAGTAAAAAATGCGAACCAAAGTTGGATATAAATAGGTTTAGAAAAATAAACAAGGCAAAAGACTAGGTTCAATTAATGACGACAAAGTTGAAAGAAGAAAGGGTAATGGATTATGTACCAAAATACTTGATGCGTAGGACATTATAACATCGCCTTGTTCTACAAGATAAGCTTGAATAGTGACCAAATAAGTCGGATATTTTTCACATTTAAAAATGAAAACCTAGCTGAGATAAAATTTTATATTAAGTAGGTCTAATGCAAACCTAGCTAAGATAAAATTTTATATTAACTTTACCTTCTATTTTTTTTATATATAAATTCGAATTATTTAAAAAAAGAAATTATGAAAAGGATTCTAGAACTACTAAAATGGGTCAATTTTGGCCCAAAAAGACTGGCATGTTCAGACACTTGGACTGACATAATATGACACGACATATTAGAGCATAGACCAGTGGGCCGTGCCAAATTAGTGATTTTATACTATAGGCCGGCACGACACGACAGACTAAAAAATCGATATGACATAGCCCGATATGAAAGCACGTCTGTGCCTAATTTAAATGGATCGTGCTGGTACACACGACACATTTGATACCTCTATGCCTAAGTACTCCTAAATGTACTAAAATTTGTTGTCTTATTTTACTGTCTCATTTTCCAAGCTCAACTTAAATTTTGTTCTCTTCCCAAAACTATGGGACGTAATAATTAAGTGGAATGAAGCTCATTATAGCTACCTCCTTTATTATAGCTTATTTTATCATTATTTCTCGTTATTTAGGTAAGAGTAAAGTCTTTGAATTTATGCCCATGTTGAAAAAAACAATACATTACGTTAGAAGCCTCCCAAAAAGATTAAAAAAAAAAGAAAAAAAAAAAGAGAAAGTAATTGATAAAAGTCATTTTAGATTGAAATGAATTCAAGTAGGACAAAGTTGATAGGAAGATCGGTAATGAAAAAATGTTTAATCATTGGAAATAAACGCTCATATCAAATTAATATTTATAATTACCTCCTATTAACTAACCTAGCAAGTCTAGAAAAACTTAGAATTAACTAGTATAGCGGCAAGAAGGGTCGATCCACAGAAATTGAATTTTAGATTAGTTATTAAGTACCAGAATTATCATAACCTAATTTTATCTAGGCATCAAAACTAAATAATTTAAAATAAAATGAATGAAAATAAAGATAAAAGAATTACATAAATAAAATATGAAAATTACTATGCACTAATGTACTAACGACATGATTTCTCCTAATTACTCCTAAATTCGTCGAATTAAGCAATTACTAGCCTAATTCCATTAAATTTACTAAGCAAGGGACCTAATATAACCTCATTCCCTCTCTCGAGTGCCGGATGAGACAATATGCCTAAGTACCCAAGTTGATATCTCTATCTAACCTAATTCTCTAAGCACTCTTTAAGTTTTAGCCCTTAACAACTTCTTAATTTGATTATCTAGGTGTTGATCTCCTCTCAGTCTCACAACAATCTAAACTATGTTTCTCAATTCCAGTTTATGAAATCATATTCTCTCAAATATCAAAATTACAACCTAAGTTCAACTAATTCATTAATCACATAAATTAGAGGCAATAAGCAAAGAGAAACATAAATAAATTGACAACAAAAAATAAGCCAACTATTAACAAAATATGCAATACAAAGTATAAAAAGGGATACATCAAATCCTAAGATAGAGACTCAATCCAAGCATAGTAGAATCCAAGGCTAATCTCATAAAGAATTTCAATATTCCAAGCAAATTATATAATATACCTAATACAAAATTCAAATGAGATTAAGGTGAGAAAGAGGAAGAGAGAACTCTTTTATGGAGGTAGAACTTCAAGTCTTCAATTCTTGGACCATCTCTCTCAAGCATCCTCTCCAAATTTCAGCTCCAAAGCTCTCTCTCTCTCTCTAAGATATTTAACTCTTAAAGGTATGTTTCCTCTTCCAACTCACACCTTGAAATAGAAGCTAAAGTGTATATTTAAAGAGTACTAAGATAACCTAAGAGAGTTAGAAATCTAACCATCCATTGGTGTTAGATTTGGCCTTTAAAGTCTGCCAAAAACGAGTAGACACATAGCTACAAAATAGAGAAAATGTGTCTTGTACACGTGCTGAAAAACGAACTGGCACCACAGTACACATTTCGGGCACCGCAGCACCAGTGTTTCCAGTGTTGAGGCACTGGAGTGCCACTTTTTGGGCACTGCGGCGCCAGTGCCTTGGAGCTGAGATACCACAGTGCCTATTTCTAGGTACCGCGACGCCTAGCTACTGGTCCAATCGAGCTTTTTAGCTCTCTTCGATGCTCCGAGCCTCGTTTCGGCTACTAACGGCATCATAAACTTCTCATTTTTGGTGCCAAATGTACACTAAGTCTCAATTTTTTATTTTCTACAATAAATACACAAAACAACATTAAAACAACACAAATGCTTGAGAACGTACAATTATTTGAATTTGAAGAATATTTGACTTGTGAGAAAAACGCACTCATCAAAAATTTTATAATTTCTGAAGTACAAACAATAAACAAATTTCTAAATTTAACTTTCTTCTCTTGTTTGGTCTTCTTATAATGCTTATGCAAATGCTAACACAAGCACGTCATAGACAATAGTTTTTTGCCATAACACATACACTATCTCACATTTGGCTTAGGATGAGATATACAATCTATTAAGTATCTGTTGCATGATTCCAATGCAAATCAGAATTGAATCATTACATGAATAAAAAAAGAATACATCATTGATACTACAGTTAGAGAAAAGATATACGAATTGTGTAGATCGTACACACCTAAAAATAAAATAAATAAAAGTCTTCAAATTAAATAGGGTTAATTACAAAATAGAAAAAAATAAAAAAAATTCCCGAAGATTAGGTGTTTTGCAATTTTAATTCCGTAGTTTGGACTTTGCAAATTAATACAGTAATCTTAAAAATTTGTGAAAGTTGATACTTGAACTAATGGCCTTTTGACTAATTTTTGTAACAAAAAGAGAAAAATATCCTCCATCAAAATTAGGTTAGTATTCTTATTATTCTCCTTAGTTTGAAGGGTGGTAATATTTTTAATATTAAAATAATTTAAAAGGTCAATACAATATCAAATTTTATAATTTATTAATCTCATGCTATTCATTATTTTATAGAGTCTAAACTTTGGATCATTATCCAATTATATAAGTTATCTGATGCCAACCAATATTTTTGAACTTTGTACGTTCTTTCAGATTTTGATTAAGATTAGAATTAAGAAATATTCATTTAATTTGACCACTTTCTGATTCGGCATCTTCACTTATTCTAATACTCAGTGTTAGAAAAAATATAACGAATATTATTTCTGGTCTTAAGTATACCTTTACTTCATATTGTCTGGTTAAGTATAAATTGGATGTTACTATCCTTCATCCTCTATTTCAGGAAGAACAAACTACGAGGAGATAGCTGCGAGCAACAGTTAATTCACAATGTCACGATATAATTTCATTTTGTTTGGTTAAGTGTAAATTGGATGTTACTTTCCTTTATCCTTTATTTCAGGAAGAATAAACTACAAGGAGATAGTTGCAAGCAATAGCTGATTCACAATGTCATGGTATAATTTCACAAGATAAGACAAAGAAAATTGCAAGTCTATTATGAATATGTAATCATAAATTTTGGTAAATAAATTCAACTGAAAACTTTAGCCTATATCCAAAATAATTTACATTAAATCACTTGTAGTTTCAAGTACTCAAATTGATAACAAAACTATCATCATACATTCACTTAGTATATTTACTAATCTTGGCTAAATAATTGAACAAAAAAAAAAATTAACAGACTATGAACACCCACTAGGGATCAAGAGTAGAGCTGTATATACAAGCTGCACAGCTTGTCTATCCATCAAAACGACTACCTAAGTTAGACAAACACCTGAAAGTGGGAGAAGTAGGGGAGGTAAGTATTCACATGCTCAGTAGAAATTCAATTACCTTTTTGAATGGATGCAATTTTACCAAACCTGCATAGTTAATACCTTTTCCAAAATCCATTTATAAACTAAGTTTATAAAATATTGGATATCCAAATTATTCACATATTCAAAACTAAAACCAGAAATGCATGATTGTACATATCATACATCAACCAATATAAATGAGACATTAAATCCCAAGATAATGCCAAGTGAGATTTTAAAGCATAATTTAATTCATGGATATACGGTTGTTGTTGTAGGTGAATTGACCTAACACTTAGGAAAAACAAGCATGCATACAAATATGGAAAACACATGATCACATCATAAACGCAGCGGAAAAATTAGCGGATTTAAGTTTCAAAATTTTTACATAAAAACAGTTTTCATAACCATAGAACATACATACATCATATACAAGATTATGTATAACATAAATCAAACCTAGATATAAAACCCTAGAGATGAGATTAGGGTTTACCTCTTGCAACATACTCTTCCTTGATCTCATTTATGATGGTGATCAAATCTCCAACCCTAGATCTTCTTGCCTATACTCTTGCTCTTGATTAATGAGGCGAGTGGGCACCAAGTTGAATCCTTTGTTAGAGAACAATTAAGAACACTTTCTTGATCCTTTGGAACATAGGGACTTGAGATGAGACTGTGAGATGGTAGGAAATTTTTTTTCTCTCTCTTTTTCACTATAGTTGGCGCAGAGCACCTCTCTTTCTCAGCCTTAGCTGATTCTCTCTCTCTCTCTCTCTCTCTCTCTCTCTTTATCTATGCGTGTAGTACTAGTGTTAGAGATGTGCATTTTTTTCCTCTCATATATCTTATATATATGAGGCCAAAACCGCTAATCCTAGTCTAACTAGGATTGGACTTGTTCTCCAATTTGGGCTTTGGATGTATTTTTATAAATATATTCAACTCATAAAACTTATTTATAAAAATACCAACTTCTATTAGAGTCATTATTTTACACAGTTTCATGAAAATAATTTCACAAATACCACCAACCAATTAATGAGCTTTATTGAGTTAAACAAGGGACCTAATGGATCCAAATAATCTAAGCTCCAATAGTATGATAAATACATAATAACTCTTATTATTGTATTTATATAAATACTATTAGTAAAGAGAACACTCTACTAAAGGCCCAATACTGTACTCTTAGATTAAATGTCATGCCTTTTATAGAGATTTATTCAACTAGCCTTGATTAACCGATCCATCTAGCATATTCTATACCACATATAGAATCCCTCTACAATGCCGTAATTGGATAGATGAAATTACCGTAATACCTCTCCAACACCTATTTACATTTAAGTTACCATCCTTCTATCAAGGAATAATGTTGTCGATAATTTTATTCTCAATGGCTATTTAGATAAAATTATCAAAGTATTCACAAAGTGAATACTAAAATCTTAGATTTAATTATTCCATGAATCTTGAAAGACCTTAAATTGGCATTAATGTATAATGTCCTTAACTATTTGGTGTTCTAATCAATTCATAAATCATAACCTCTAATATACCAGAGTTCGCCTCCAATTTCACAGATGCTAATCTTTTAACAAATCAAAAGGCTATAACCTATAAAAACAAGTCCAGTCAAACATCAAGGATTAAGATCTATATGCTAAGAGCTAGTTTGTGGTCATATCAGAATTGAGTTACGGCACTCTAATTCTTTATATTATCTAGTCCTGTTCAATACACATAACTTATTTATGTTGTACTAGTGTTTTTATCAGATTTCAGACACTTCAATAATTTGAGACACATCATTCCCGTTGATATATACCAACACTACAATCTTTAGTAAATAAAGTATTCTATCTTTATTTACAGATTGGGAACTAATTCATTTAGACTTAGATAAAGAAACAAGTCTCCTCATAATTAACACTTAATCATGTTTGTTTCTTTATATACAAATAAAGTCATGGAATCTTTTTTAGATAAATAAACTATTGAACAGAGACAGTTTAATCTAGCAAATATTATAATTGCATATAAGAGAAAGTTGTTTACACTAAGAGGGTAAAATTGAAAATCTATATTTTAGGCCAAATATCCCAACAGTTGTGAATTATTACATGTTGTACATATCATAGGATCACACAATTGAGTTCTATTATTGCATCATGGTAGTTTAGATCGCTGGCGAGTTACTGCAGTGCACGGTGAAAGACCTAGACCTCTGCGTAGGTTTTTGGCTGATGCACCTACTAGTAATGTAAGGATGCTGGGTACCTCTGCTACAGAGGTATTACAAGGCTGTAATGGGAAGATGAGCACACCGCTATTTTACACCATAATCACAATGTTAAAATAAGTATAAAAATCTATACAGTCTAATCCTAGTATGATCTAACACGTTTCGACAATTTATCAAATCATCGTAAAATCACGATTTTGCATAAATCAGTTTTAATACAATTATAAATAATATAAAATCAGGTAATAGAAACCTTACATCAATATGATAACTACACCAAGCTAAAGACGCTTGAAGAAATTCTCGTTGGTCATTTGGGTATTCAAATAGCCGTTTCAAAATCCCGGTAAGTCTACTTGGAAAAGTGACTTTTCCACTGGAGAAACGGAGATCACCACTGAATTCAGAGCACCCAAAAATTCTAGGTTAGACATATAATTTATCAAAAGTGGGTCCTGGTATGGGACCGGCTGATGGCACGCAACATGGTGGTATTATTTACGAGCCACGAAATTTGTACCATTTCGAAACATAGAGATATTATATATCAAAACTCATTTCTCGACCTCACTAAATCCAAATTTGAAATCAAAATTCAATTTTGAGTTCCTGAGCCTTAAACCGGCTTTAAATCCGAGAATTACAAAATTATCTCTTTTAGAATTAATTTGAAAAATGTCTACTTTTTTCAATATGTAGAAAAATATCATCTTTGCTGATTATTTACAAAAATATTACCTTTCTGAAATATTTCAGAAAATATCACTTTCAAAAATATTTGAACAAGTGTCAACTTCACTGATTATTTGTAAAAAATATCATTTTGCGATAATATTTCAGAAATTAATAGTTTTCTAATCTCAGCTCAAGACCCAAACTGAATAGTAACAGATTCTAGTCCAACACTATTTAGTTTAATAAAAATATCACTTTTCTTTGTAAATTAGAAAAATACGAAATTTTTTATTCGAAAATTAATATGCTTCCGGATATTATTTTAACTTTTACTAACCGTAATTATTCATGATTTTTAACCCTCTTTCACGTCACATATTTATCTCGGGTAAAATAATTGCCTAACTAAAATAATTACAGAAATATCACTTTTTACTAATTTTGGTAAAACAACCTAACAGTGAAAATCTTACCGGCGGTGGGGTAACATTTGAGACTGGTCGAGAAATGATGGCGATGAATAGACGAATCAATGGTGCCCTCAGTGTCATAAAAGAAAGTCCGGTGAAACTCCGGTGACTGACAAACCTCGTGGTGGCAGGAAACTTCAAGGTGGTTGATCTCCATTTTCCTGCGAAGAAATCTGACGGGAATTGGTGACCTGGTTTCATCAGAGGGAGGCGGTCATGGCGGGCTAGCACGTCAACTGGTCGAAGGTGACATGTGGCGGCGGTGGAGCTCGGCAGATCCAGGTATTTTTGGTGCCTTCGGGGAGTTCTCTTGTGAGAAGACGAAATTTTTGAGGCCCTTATGAGCAATTTCTGATTACTTTAGTACCTTATTTTTAAATTCCAAATATTTTGATAATTATATTCTGAAAATGGTTATTTAAAAGTTTGTCACTCTGCTTAAAAGGTCTCTTTTGCCCCTTGAACTTACCAGATTTTATATCCCCTCCTCCTTAAAGGAATTTCGTCCTGAAATTTGAATACAATACAAAGAGTACGAAAGAGATAATAAGAAATAACGGTTACAAGGATAGTGAACCATCAAAGATAGGGTGTAGGAGGATCGAATTAAATAGTAGTTATACAAGAACCGTGAAACATAAGCCCTCCACTGGGTGTTAGAATTCCGACAATATTTCGATGTCACACAAGGCATGAGGTATACAAAGTTATATAGAATTATAAGGTGACCCATCAATAGATACAGAGACATCGACACAAGGAAATGAGATTAATGTCCTTAAGTCAATACACAAAATAAGAGTGGTAACAATAATCAAGAGTTAATAATGCAAGACTCTTATAACCTGAGTACTGATTGTTAGGCCCCAAACTAAAGTAGTAGACCAAATTTCGACTACAAGTGATATCGTCCCCCTGATCATATCATATCAACATCATACCGGGACAATCCTATTTATCTGTATCTAGAACCCAGTTCTAAACAATCACTGAGTTCAAAGACTCTAATAGAATCCCAAATAGAAATCAATACCCTTGTGTTATACTACATAAGATAGACAAGTTCAAAGATTAGAAACTATAATAAGGATATAACGATAATTTCATTAAAAACAGTTTTAAAGGACACTTTTAAGATATAGAGATTTTATAAAGTATTTCGGAAAAAATAATAGAGTGGGTCATAGTTAAACTTTTAGATTCTAGGTAGATAGACAATATACAGACATATATATATATATATTTATATAAGCCTTACTCAACTTGTAACATATTAACTCTAAGAATGTTTTAAAAACACAGTTTAGGTTTTCAAAGGGAATATCACAAAAAAATTTGCAAAATGTTTTTTTTTTTTTTTCAAGTTCCAATGAAAATACAATGCATTTCTATGTGCCACCTAAGTCCCTTAACTTCCATTTAGAGTTTAAATAAGACGACATCCCAAGTCTCCAATACCAGGAGTTCTCAACACTTAGGATACCAAATTAAATTAACCACACAAGTGCTCAACTATCCAATGAGACCACCAGGATCAGATTGACCCAACTTAATTTAACTAGTGAAAAACATTCATTACTTAAGGATTTAACAATCAAAGACCCATCAACATCATATATGAATTAATAAAATAAGTCACTCATATAATTGAAAGCTTGGAAGCATACATATGTCTAATTAACAAGGCACATTAAACCATAATAACAATATTTTATAAAATTTCCAAACTAGGATTTAAATTCTATTATGCTTTTTATTCACAGAACATTCTAAACTAGATTTCACTACAAAATTTTACTTAGCAAAATTCATGCAATCAAGATATTATATATATAACATCTCAAACACATACACAATTTTTCCAAAAATTTATACTTATACTGCATTAATTCATACCAAAGGTTTTCTAAGAAATCAAACTTGCTTCTCAAGTTGTCACATAAATTTTCCATAAACATTCCCTGTTTAACTCCAGGTTAACATGTAAATAAACATGTGAAAGTATATTTCAGCTTATAAGTCAAGCATCAAGAATATCTACTACATTCAAATCTAGAAAGATACTTGAAATTTTAAATTTATAAAAATTTCTCTGATCTAAAGAATTCTCCAATTGGCACTATTAAATATAGTTTAGAATTAATTTAGTACCGCACTAAATTCTATAAGCACCAAGGATCAAGTTTTAGAATAGTGCAATTCCACAAATTCCAGTTTTTAAATAGCACACAAGTTGTTGAAACTATACATTCATTGAAAAAATAAATTACTTTTACCTAACCATTATTCATAATTCTCTTAAAAATAAAGACACGTAATTATTAAGATATAACAACCTATTTGGTTTCAAATCATGTAAATCAAACTGAAGATTTAAAAGTCACTTAAACTATGTAAGAAAGTTCTATGTCTGATTAAAGTACCAATTACCAAATAATTTCTTACCTAAGGATTACAAGGCCGATATATTTTAAAAGAAAATATAAGACCAAATGAAAACCACATCTAGATGTATAAATCTATTTTTCAAGCATTAAAATTTTTTACAAGTTTGTCATTGTGCTTAAAAAGTCTCTTTTGCCTCTTAAACTTACCAGATTTTACATATTCTCTACTTGAAAAAGGAGTCTATTTTGGGGGAAATTAAAGGACAATGTGAATTACAAATTATATACATTATTTATCTCTTTCATAATTTAAAAAAACTGTCTACTTTGGAATTAAGTTGAAGGTAATACGTTAGTAATGTAAATCTTAATACTAACATATATAGTAGGAATAGTTGAATATCATTTAGGAAAAAGAAAAGTAAAATATCTGTATTGGTATCACTTTTTTCGATGGTTTGTAAATTACAAGAATAGTCGGCTAAAATCTAATTCATAATTTGGCATATGACCATATAAAATCTTTGTTATATGAAATAATAAGTACATTGTTTGCTAACTGGAGCTAGTACAATTGGTCCAAGGCTTTAGGGATGCGTGTGGGAGTTTGGGGGTCTCAGGGCTTCAAGTATTGGTAATGTGTGTGTGTGAGAGAGATATTTTTCTTTAAATTTGTAGTAAGTGATGGTTATTAGTTAAGCTCTACTTTTTTTTTTTTTTTTAAGAAAAAGTCCATTGTTTCTTCCTAGTAGCTTGTTTACATGTTAAATTTAAGTCTTCATAGTAAATGAGTGTATATATTTTACTCTTGACACAATCAGTGATAAAAACATCATAATAATAATAATAATAAGAGTTTGACAGCTACCCTATAAATGTAAAAATCCGTACTTATGTTAACATATACTATCTACTCTGTAAAAAAAAGGTATGTTGGTATTGACAATATTGCAGTTGCAGTTTTATAAGGTCTTTGACATAGAGGAAACATTGATCATGTGGCATGGGCACGTGCTCACAACAAGTAATCTAATAAGTACATATTACATGATTGCAATGGAAATCAGAATTGAATATGATTGAATGAATTAGAAAAAAAAGAATACACCATTGATGATACGGTTAATTAGAGGAAAGATATGAGAATTGCATAAAACTTAAAAAATTATGAAAGAGAAAAATATTTAAATTTATAACTTGGGTTAATTGCAAAAAATACCAGAAACTTTAGTATTTTGTAATTTAATCTAAAATATGGACTTTGCAACATAATACACTAAGATTAAGAATTCATAAAAGAAAAACTCTATTGCCGTGATTGAGATTTTCTGGGTCGTTCAATTAGATAAAGACCTTGATTATCTTCTTTAGTAGATTTTTTTTTTTAATCATTTTTTATAAGCTTGGGCGTTGCAGCCCAGATGTATAATTTGAAACGTACTATGTATAATAATACAAAAAGTATCTCACATTTGGCTCCCAATGAGATATATAATCTAGTAAGTATGTATTACATGATTGTAACACAAATGAAAATAGAATGATTGAATGAATAAAAAAAGAATACATCATTTATGATACGGTTAGCGGAAAGATATGAGAATCATGTAGATCTTAAAAAATTACGGAAAAAAAAAAAGAAAAATATCCAAATTTATAAGGTAAATTATAAAAGAAAAACCCTAAAATTTGGGTATTCTTCAAGTTTACTTTGTAATATAATACACTAAGATTAAGAATTCATGAAAGACAAACTCTCTTTACTAGATCTTTTTCTTTTTGTTTATTTTTTATTTTTATTTTTTGGCGTTGAAGCCTAGATGTAATAATCTGAAACGTATTATGTAAACTTTTGGTTTATGCAAATTCATTTATTGTTATAAATAGAATTTTATAAATGCAATCAAATGAGTAAATTTTGAATAATTTCATTTGTAATCCCAGGTAAAGAGAAATCATAAATAATAATTGTTTATGATAATATTAGACATAACTAAACAGTACTATTTGGATGAATTATTTATTAATATTATTTAGAATATAAACATTATTCTAAATAATATTAATCGGATGGAATTAATATTCTAAAAAATAATGAATAAATACTGTTCGGATGAAATTATTTAGATCTGAGTAAAGATGTCTATAGAATATATGGTTTCTTGACAAGGAAGATCCTAGTTAATGATCATGACTGGTTAGATCTCATATTTTCAACAAAATGACAAATTTCATATATTTTGCTACATCATTTCGATTTTTTCACAAAATTTTATATAGAAGAGTACAAATATCAAATATAAGCCTACTGTAGGAGCTTATAGCAGCCGAACCTTTTTTTTTTCTTTTTTTTTTCTTTTATTCTTTACTTTTAGAAAATCTTAAAACTTAAATTTCATATCTTCAAAAGTCTAAGTTTCGGGTAATTACCCAATTATTTAAGTTGTGATCTGATACTCAATATCGCTCATATTCTTATATTATATCTTTGACTCATATTTTAATTTTGAATTCTTCTATAACATTTTTAATTCTTTTATATTAAGACTTTTTTTATATTTCCCTTTCAAATTGCATCTGTTCACGAGTATTTTTTTTATTCTAAAATTAAGAAAATTTACGCATAAGAGAGAGCTTCAAAATGTTCTTGAATTAATAAAATACAGCAATATTTGTTAAATACTCAATTTGATATAAGTGAGTTTAATTTTGGTCATGAAATATGTTTTAGTCAGTGTCGGACGACCACTGATCGTGTGATGGCAGGCGAGTGGGGTCCACACAATTTACGTAAGAGCTCCTGATGTAAGCCAATTACGAAAGAGAACACTCCCACCGCCGCACGTCTCAAGCTCTTAGTGGATAAATCGGTAACTTGGATAATTATTTCTCCCAAACGAAAGGGGCAACTAAATCTCGTATTATGAAACCTATATAAAGGCACGCACTTAATGGAAAGATCACAGCCAAAACTCAATATTCTCTCTTGCCATAATCACATATAGTAGCAGTCATTTGTACGGTCAATGGAGGTCCAGATCACCTCTAACTTGGAGATTCATAGGAATGTGATATATCCTGCTCATCATGTTCATGTTCCTTCTCCCATGGCTGAAAACGATAATTATTTTCCGTTTACATCGTCATCATCGTCATCAAATGTAAAAGAAGAGTCCAACGCTTCATATGTTGATAAGTTACCAAAGGGGTTTAGATTTTTACCGACTGATGCAGAACTCATCTTCTACTTGCTAAAGAAGGTCAGGAACGATACTTTGCCACCCAACAGAATAAGAGATGTTGACTTATACAGGTTCAGTCCCTGGCATCTTGAAGGTACTATCTTAAATTATATCTTTTAATTTTGCCATCTTTTTTTTATTTTTTTTTTTAATTTTTATCTTTCAAGAATAAGATTACTTAGACTTTGAATGATAGTTTTATGTTTCAAATCGAATATGTTAGATAGGAAAAATGCCCTTAGGAAGGTAACATATGGCCGAACTAAAGTAGAAAACGAGGTATTGATACTTATCAAACTGGACTCAACTCAAAGAAAAATATAGTCTCTATTGTCGAAAAAATTCTCCTTCATTTGACCATGAAATATCGTCTATTAAAGATCTTTTAAAAAAAAAAATCAGTTTTTTAACGTCATCATGGAACTTCGACTTTATAGACCTAGAGAAGGTTTGAAATTAGATATAAAGTAATTGACAGAAAAGGTTCAATATACTTCAGTTGAGACCTTTGTGCGCATGGTCTTCGAAAGATCAAGAGGTACTTGACAAAGAGCTACATATGCTCCTAACTATAATATTGGGAGCGAAAATTTGCTTAAGTTGCATTTGATGAGTCGAGAGCTCTTCTCTATGCAGCAGCCTTCGATCTAGTGTTCACGCTTCAGTTCTCTCGTATTCATGCCTCTTTCTCTTTGAGACCTCTAGAGCATCCGATCTTATCTAATTGCAACAATAATTTGACAGATACACTCTTTCGCAGGTTGTATGGCTTTATTTCAGTCTTCTAATAACATCCAAAAGAATAAAAAATGGCTATGGAAACAATATGAATATAGAAAAATGAATCAGTGTGCGTTGTTTCAAATATGTATCAACTTTTCGTTTCTATTATTTTCCTTTTTCCTCAGTACGTGATATTTTTCTGTTAGCTAGGTATTAATTTGAATTTAGTATGATATTATTTCTTTACTGTTCACTAGGTATTTTTCTTAACCTGTTTTTTAACCTCTTTTATGTATTTCTGCAGAGATGCACACACTCCATGTATCCGATAGAGGGGCAAGATATTATTTCACCCCACGACACCGAAGATGCAAGAAAGGAAACCGTCCGAACCGTGCAACAGTAGACGGGTACTACAAGGCTTCCGGAAAGGACGTTGCTATATTCTTCAGAGGGAGGATAATTGGTTCCAAGAGATCATTGGTGTTCCACAAAGGAAAATTCCCCAAAGGTGACAAAACAGACTGGCTTATGCAAGAATTCATGCTGGAAGATGCTGAGCAGAGAAGGAAGGAAGGAAAAGATGATGACATGAAGGTATGTATGAAAAACATTATCATGTCTTATATAAAAATGCTCTATATTTACTTCCACATGCTTGCTATTATTACGAATAAAGAAAAAATGCTATATACCAGTTATGCAAATACATACTATATATTAATGTCTATGACATTAGAGAAAATACATACATAGACACATATTAAAGTTAAAAACAATACGTATCAGCATTAATGTTATTATAGCTAGCTACAGCAAGTACATGTGACAAATTGTTTTATTCTACTACAACTAATATTTCCATACACGACTAATATTTTGATTACTAACCTGTGTGTTTTATTGCACAGCTTGATGACTGGGTTCTCTGTAAGTTATACAAAAGGGGCCATCCTGAAACAACCAAGGGAAAGGAGATGGATATTGAAGATGAGGAAGCTCCAGTAGTTCGGCCATCAGAAGAACAAGACTCACCTTCACCTTCACTAAATCAAGGTCATTTAGACAATGTCTCTTTATCAGACATTGTTATTGATGATGATCTCGATTACATTGAAAGTATTTTTAAATCAGAATTAGCCAAGAAAAACGGTGACTAAAAAATGGATGTGTCCTTACCACTACAAGATCCGTAGGTCGAAACGATGCAAAGTCAATTCAACCTGTAGAGTCCGATCATATTGATAGAGAAAACAATCTCTTAGAGTTCTTTTTGGAAGCTTTTTGTACGTCTGCACCGTATTTCTTGCAGGATTTTCTTGTTTCTCACATCTCTGTTGAGGAAAACCAAGTTGCAGTTGACTATATATCTTGTCTCTTTTAGGCTTCATTCTCCCCGTCATGTCTTCTGATTTTATTGTTATACATGTCGGTCCCGAATTTTGAATGACTATTTTCAATTTGTTGTCTTTATCTTGGCAAACATTACTGCTGACCATATTGTCGTATACCTGAAAAGCATATGGTAATCAAATCGTAATTGATAAGCTCTTGAAGGATTCAACCCAATAGCTCAAAAAGAAAAGATTTAAAAAATGATACTTGGCTTATACATTAATACATAATGCCATAATCATACACACAAAAACACATCTAGGGACTGAAAAACACAACACCTTATACTGTACCTAAAGCATGATTAGTAATTATGTGTTTGGCAACTAAGTCCTCTATGATCCTTGAGATCATTATTCGTGTAATAAATGTTATTCGGAGTCCGAATTAGACTAACTTTATAGATGGAAAAAGGGGGACACAAAAATGTGAGCACGTATGTGTATTCAAACTAAGTAACATGAAGTTATTAAACACGCATAGAAAAAATAGCAGAACAATGAAACGAATGCCCAATGTCATTCAATATTTGCTGAGAATAACGCAAGATATATTCAACTTCATGTGATAGGTTTCTTTACAATCCATGTCCCAAAAAACAGGTATACTAATGCAACCACACATAAGAGGACAAAGATTAAGAAAAAAAAGAACGTACAAACTAAAGATCCACCATTTGATTGCTCTGCACCAGAAAGGTTTTTACTTATATAATACTCAGTAACCTAAAAGAAAGATGTTATGCAATAGAACTGTTCAAAATTATGACGTAGGATTCAAATTATGGTTCCATCATAATCAATGCGAGGACCATGCATGATCAAAACAATGAGAGACAAATGGACCAATCAAATTAGGACAATTTATGCTCACTTACGAAAAGGATATAATATAATATCGAATAACTAGAATTAAAATGCCAGTACTACTAATTTATTCTTATAAGACAGGAAAAAACATTGTTATGATAGCTGATATCGAATTCACATTTCACAGATAGTTTAAAAGATTCAAAAAGATTCTTAGTTTTTGATTCATATGGAAAAAAAATTCACACTTCACATTTAGATTAAAAAGCCGAAAAAGATTCCAAGTCCAGAAGAAAAAAGATTATTGAAAAATAATACTCTTTATTTTAAACAAAATCACTTCTGTCTTGCTTATATCTAGATGAGCAATTATTTACTGTGGGTTTCATAAATGAGCAATCTATAAATCAAGAAGAACAAATTTCATGATTATAAGGGGACAAAAAACATGATATGATATTTCTAAAAGAATACCTCAAACTTAAGGGATAAAAATCTTGAACAAAACAGGGAGACGAGCAAGCTGAGTAGCCAAAAAAGAGACCCGTTTCTTCTGTTCTTCCACTAGAAAAGATTAATATTCTCAAAAGTCCTAAAAACCAAACTGCCAACTGAAAAAATAAGAAACAAAAACAATTATGGGGCAGAAAATAGGCCTAAAAATAAATCACCACACATAATACATAGGGAATTAGTCAATCTCTCTGTTGGAGAATCTAGTAAAAACATAAACAAGCCACTAAAAAATCCCATTTTAGAAAGGGAAAAAAAAAATTCGGTTCCCTTATTACTATCTTTCTTCTCTCTAGGTGTATTTACTAGGCAATAAAATATGAAACACAATTCACATTCCAAACTAACGAAAACTTTTAACACTAGAGTTTGGTCAATATATATATATATCGAACACAAACCAAAACTTAATTTGCGATATACAAAATGACAACATTAATGGACTGCTACGGCTGTGAACTCAGAGTACGCCTAAAAATGGTCTCAAACGCACAAATTATCCAGCGTTGTTCCTTGCCCAAGTTCCTCAGAGTTTTGTTTCTCTCACCGCCTGATTCGATAAATGAAAATGAAGAAATAGGAGAAGGGAATTAGGGATTTAGGTCTCTCTGTCCAGTAGGCGGTTACCTTGTAAGAACAGAGAGAACCACAACCACTATTTGGGGCCTTTCCATTTTCTTAGTCTGGGATTTGAATTTAGGGTACGCGCGGAAAGGGGATAGGAATTTAAAATTTTCGATGTTTTTTTTTTTTTCTATTTTTTTAATTTTTATCCCCTAGAATTATTTAGTTGTCTCAAGTTAACCTTATAATATGAAAAGTTTCAAATTTCCTCCTTGAACCTAAAATCGTTAGTTTTTCCATAAGACAAACAGAAATAGCCATGTGAAATGCACATGATTTTCAAATATTAGGGCCTTTCTCGTAATATCAAACTCAGGTGACATTTGATTGCAAAACAAAAATGAAAGAGTAATGCTAAGGACACTAAAAATTTACACCAAAAACTTACACCATATGATGTGGCATCCACTTCAACCATTAAATCTTAAATGGTGTGGTCCCACTTTGAATAAAATAGTAGTTGAAATGGATACCACATCATGTGGTATAAGTTTTTGGTGTAAATTTTTAGTGTCCCAATCATTACTCAAAATGAAATGATAATGGTAATGAGAATATAAAAGAAATGAGAATAGGAATGGAATGAAAACGAAAATTAATTCATTTGTTTGGTTTTAATTTTGGAATCAGTGTTTGAATCAGGATTTTTATGTTTGATTTATAATAGAAATAGAATGTAATAAAATTAAAGTCATGTAGACTAAATTACCCTTATCCATTATAAATTGAAAAAAAAAATTATATATTATATAATTTTTTTTAATCTTAACAAATCAATACCTTTAGGAGACATACTATATTCTATATAGGACAAATTGTATCTTTGCCCCTCAAACTATTGTCTATACAGAGTTTTGTCCCTAAACTATTTCTCTTTGCAAAAATATCCCCCGAAATATTAGATTATGGAAAAAACGCTCCTTCTGTTATCTTTCATGATAGAATGGTAATATATCTTCCTATTTAAGGTATTAAAGAGGGTTTTATAACAAATTCTTTACAAATAGAAGACAACAGTGTAGGTAAAAGGTAACAGAAGGGGCTAGTTTTAAACTTTAATGAAGGTTGGGGGCTAGTCTTTTGGAGAAGAAGTCTTCAGTGTGAGAGAAAAATAGAAAAATTTGGAGTTTAATCTAAGGGTATATAGGTGAAGGTATTAAATATGATAATAAAAGTTTCAACTAACTTTATTTTGGAGTGACACGTCATAATTTCATCTAAATTATGGACGAAAAGTAATAAAAAGATAATTTTTTATACAATCGAATAGTTCAATGGGAATTCTTGCAAAAAGAAATAGTTTAAGAGGTAAAACTCTACATAGACAATAATTCAGGGAGTATAGATATAATTTTCCCTTTTATATAAGTCGTCAAAAGAAGATTATAAAAAAATGAATACCATATTAGGTACGTTCGTTAAAGCTATATATAAATCTTTAGTAAATTAATTTACGCAATTTTTATCTTTGAAAAAAAAGCACAAACTTATCCTAACTACTTATATTATTTTCATTATTATGAAAATCCCTAAAATCAATTGGTTTTTTCCCAGAAAAAAATGAAAAAAAAAAAAAGAAAAGAAAAGGAGCCAAAATCCAAAACTAGGAAATACATATTTTGATGGATTATATCTTTGCCCCTCAAACTATTGTATATACAGAGTTTTGCCCCTTACACTATTTCTCTTTGCAAAAATATCCCCCGAACCATTAGATTATGGAAAAAACTCTCTTTCTGCTATTTTTCCTGATAGAATAGTGATATATCTTCCTATTTAAGGTATTGAAGAGGGTTTTGTAACAAATTCCTTATAAATGAAAGACAATAGTGTAGGTACAACGTAACAGAAGAGGCTAGTTTTTAACTTTAATGAAGGTTGGGGGCTAATCTTTTGGAGAAGAAGACTACATTGTGAGAGAAAATGGAAAATTTTGGCATTTAATCTAAGGGTATATATAAGTGAAGGTATTATATGATGATAAAAGTTTCAACTAACTTTATTTTGGGGTGACACGTCATAATTTCATCTGAGCTATAGACGAAAAGTAACAGAAGGAGAATTTTTTATACAATCGAATAGTTCAGAGAGAATTCTTACAAAGAGAAATAATTTAGGAGATAAAACTCTACATAGACGATAGTTCAGGGAGTAAAGATGTAATTTTTCCTTTTATATAAATCATCAAAAGAAGATTATAAAAAAAAAAAAAATGAACACCATATTAGGTACGTTCGTTAAAAACCCCGGCTAATGACTTTTCAAATTCCAACTAGAAAAAACTCATGCAGGAAGAGTTCTAAAAACGAAACTTAGTAAACACCCTCCCAACGACAGCGATAATATATGTTATTGACACCATATCCAATATTTTGAACGAAATGTCGAGACGTATGCCACCAATTACTTTGAACACAATGAACTCCAAAGCTTGCTAATCTATTAGTAACTTTATAATCCTACCCATGAATGTCAGAAAACACCACCTCTAGTGAAAGAGAGATTCATTTTCTTCGTCTTTTTTCGCAATAAATTCTTTATCATTTCTTTTCTATTGAACTTTTCATAATTTCATAACGCATTATTCTAAGTAATTATTTTGTTAATGTAAACGGTATAGACAAAAAATCAAAGAATTACAGGCATATCCCAAAAGGATAATGCTATGTGTACTAAAATTTTTATCAAATTTTTAATACCAACACATGTGACATGTGAGTTGGCAATATTCAATTGGTGAATATCATTAACTTATTTGTAGTAAGTATTAATACACCAATTAAATTGTGCTAACTCAAATACCACATGTGTTAGTATTAAAAATTTGGTACAAATTTTGTTACACATAGCATTATCCTTTCCCAAAAATATCTTGGTACCCACCTTGCACCATTTTAACTTAAAAATATACATAACTAAACAAGTATATATATAGGCCATAATCTATGAAGTATTTTTTTTTTTTTTACTATTTATAGGTTTTTTTTTAGACGTTGGATCATTATCTAACAGCTATCATAATTTTTGTAATTAAAAAAAAACAATAAATACACATTATTTAATACTTTTTTCTCTCTAGCTTTTACCATGAAAAGATATACATGATGAATTTTAATTAGACAAAACAATACTATGGATAGATACAAATCAAAAATAAAAAAGTGCTTATATATATGTTGGTTTTTAAAAACTATTTTTGCAGTGAAAGATTGGCCCAGGAACTTTCAAAACTTTTCTCAAAACAATTGATTATATGAGTGCATAATATAAATTCATAGCAAATAGAAAACATACAAAGAGAATAAATCTAATACATCTTGTAGCCTATCAGCAGATTTTTACTTTTCTGTCTTCTAAACTATGATCTTCTAATCCGAGCTACAAGCACAACTAGATGAATGTGTGAGCATTGCATACAATTTCTTAAACTCACACTTTAGGCACTTGTAATATTCTGAACATGTGAGATTGCAAGAGTTTATTTTACAGAGAATAAGAAAACTCTTCTTTTTTTCTCTAGGTTATAGAGGCTCTGTAGAAAATAATGCATCTCTTTCTCTGTTAGGGTTTTACCTTATATATATATATATATATATATATTAAACTATTTAATAAATATTATATTAATCAAATTAATATATATATAACTTAAAAAAAACGTGATAAGTTTCTTTTTTAAAAGAAAAAGGGGAATTTTACACCTAAGGGGTCTACTAAATCCTTGTGATGAAAAATAAGACTCACTCATTAATGTTTTCAAAACTAACCCTAATTGTCATGTTATACATGTAAAATTACTTGGATATCCTATTTCTTCAACAAACTTCAAACTACTTTAGCCACCACCACCGGTCCCGATCCTGACCCCAGCGGCGGCGCCTCCGTTTGACTAGGGTCGAAAATTTTCGACTGTGATCGAATTTGTCCGGCCGCTTCTCTCGGTTGTTCCGATCATTTTTGAACCGGTGACCAAAAAATTTCAACCCCGGTCGAACATTTTTGACTGGGTTTGAACCACTATTTGACCATAGTCGAACAATTTGACTGGGGTCGAAGCCACCGGTCGAAATTTTCGACCGGCGTTCGACCGTGGTCGAAAAATTTCGACCCCAGTCGAACATAGTCGGCCGTCTTCCCGGCGCCGCCTCCGTCACTTTTGATTTTTTCGACTTGGTCGAAAATTTTCGACTAAGGTCGAGTCAAGGGTAATTTTAGAACTCCGAAATATTCATTAAATGAGATGGCAATAAAAGTCCTATTTTTGTAAATGGTTTATAAGTTGTCCCTTTTTTCATCACATGTATTAAAAAATGGTCAAAATTGATAATCCCCCAAAGAAAAATGTAAACTTATATATATATATATATATCTACTTAATCTCATTAATTAATATATATATATATACATATAAACTAGCAAATAATTCACTCCTTCAAGTAAGAGTATTTCACTTTTAGTCCGTTTCTCGGTTTCTATATATCTAATTATATGATAATTAGATATTTTTAAATTCAAAATTTAAACAAATTAAGAAACTTATCTCTCCATAAATTTAAATTAATTAATTCAAAATTAATTAATTTATTAATAACAATTATTAATTACATATAGATAAACTATGTATCTAGAAAAAGTATGCAGTAATAGAAATAATATAATATCCAGTACGATATTTGTAAGATGTGGAATTGAGACCTATGGACTTGTAATTTAAGCTCTAATAAATTATGATAATTAATTAAACTCTTTAGTTAAGTTATCTAATTTATTAATTCCAGTATTATTCTACTAAAAATCTGAAATTGTACTATTTAAGTTACAGAATTAATTTACTCAAAAAACAGCGAGCAATCCATCGATTTAATCATTACATGTAGTTCAATCCTCTATAGATAATTCATAATTGGAGTTAAGTCATGTTCCGTTTACCTTTCTAATTGCATCTTTATCCTCGTGTACCACTGATTCTCCAATGAACAATTAATTTATAAATCTATTATAAATTAAGTACTCAAACTGTTCAAGCCCCGAATCAATATACAAGAGAATCATCTTTCTAACTTCCTAATAAAAGGAATGGATTCCATATCTGTAAGCTATATTCCCAGCTACTCATCTCATCACGCTCCTAAGATACAAGTATTTCGGTCTGTTTAGGAAACATGCCTTTAACAAGTATGTTAAAGAATATAATGTTATAAATAGGAGTCTTTCTCAGAATTAAGATTGATTTACATATGATCATCTAATGATATTATTCGAACTCTCGATAATTAACGGAATTTATGTGAGATTTAAATCATATCTGGTTTAGTCCTATATAATCAAATTATATAAAGTATCTTTATTATGATATCAACACATCAATAATCCGGATAAGACTATTACATTCTCAATATTAACGGACCGTATTAATAATATTAAATTAAAGATCCCATACTTTAATTAATTACTACGGACTATGTTTAGTTTATTATCCATAAATTTAATCCTCATATATATAACACTTATATACTAAATTTGTAGTCACATAAATAAACTAGGGATTTTTTGACATTTAAAGACTTAAACATTATGTACGAATTCAAAAAGAAAAATGTCATTTTATTAATTCAGTAGAAATCCAAAATATACATGCTTTCAAGGGGTAAACCTTAATAATCTCCTACTTGCCCTAAAGCAGGTGAGACATGTCTCTCAATCCTAAGCCGTCTAAGTTACTCTCAAAAGTCTTCACTTAAAGCATCTTTGTAAAAGGATCGACAATGTTATTTTTGGATGATATCTTCATAGCTGTCATATCTCCTCGACGTACTATCTCTCTAATCAGAAGATACTTCCTCTCTATATGCTTTCCTCTCTTGTGACTTCTCAGTTTTTTTGAATTTGCCACCGTTCTACTGTTGTTGTAGTATAAAGTCAATGGCTTATCCATATTTGGAACAACTTTCGAATCAGTTTAGAACTTTCTTAGCCAAACTGCTTCTTTAGCTGCTTTACAAGCTGCTATGTATTCTGTTATCATAGTAGAATCTGCATTGTTAGCTTGTTTAATACTTCTCCACACAACGGCTCTACCACCAAGAGTAAATACTGACCTAGACATTGACTTTCGAGTATCTTTGTCTAATTGAAAATCATAAATATAACTAGTAGGAATCAAGTCCTGACTTGAATAAACTAGTACATAATTTCTCATTCTCCTAAGATATTTAAGAATATGCTTTACTGTTACCCAGTGATCTAATCTTGGATTCGATTGAAAATGATTGACTATCTCTACTGCGTAGCATATGTCAGGCCTAGTATACAATATGGCATACATAAGGCTGCTAATTGCAGATGCATAAGGTACATGTCTCATATCCTCTTCTGCTTGAGGTGTCTTGGGACATTGCTTTTTGGAAAGGATAACTTCATGTCGAGAAGGTAACTATCCTTTCTTGGAGTTTTGCATTAAAAAACAAATGAGTACCTTATCAATATAAAATGCTTGAGACAGTGCCAAAAAGTCTGTTCTTGCGATTTCGAATAATCTAGATCCCAAGCACATAACTTGCTTCTCCCAAATCTTTCATTTGGAATTACTCGACTAGCCACTTCTTTACATTAGATAATATTTCTACATCATTCTCAATGAGCAAAATATCATCTACATAAAGAACTAGGAAGACCACTTTCTTGTCTCTGATGTACTTATATATATAGGGTTCATCAATATTTTGATCGAAACTGTAAAACTTGATCGTCTCATCAAATCTTAGATTCTATGATCTTAAAGCTTACTTAAGTCCATAAATGGACCTAAGTAGCTTGCAGACTTCTGCTCTTGGCTTTTAGCTACAAAACCTTCTAGTTGCACCATATAGATGTTTTCTTCAAGATAGCCATTCAGAAAAGCTAGCTTGACGTCTATTTGCGATATTTTATAATCTAAATATATAGCAATGGATAAGAGGATACGTATGGATTTAAGCATGGCTACTGGCGAGAAAGTCTCTTCATATTCAGCTCCCTCTTTTTGGGTATAACCCTTTGCCACTAACCCAGCTTTGAATATTTTAAGTTTTCTATCTGCACATTTTTTTCTTTTATAGATCCATTTATATCCACTAGACCTGATATCTTCAAGTGGATCTACTAGTTCCCAAAGAGAATTGGAATACATGGATTCAATTTCTTGGTTCATAGCCTCTTGCCATTTTTCTTTATCAGAATCTTCCATTGCATGTAATTTATATGCCAATGGGTCATCTGGACTACTATCGAAAATGATAACATGTGCTTCTCTAACTTTCCTATAACGAGCAGGTGGTCTAATAACCCTCCCACTACGTCGAGCTACTAAGGTATTCTGATATGGAATAGTGGTCTCATAATTTTATTGTTCAATAACTATTGTTGGTTGTGGTCTAATCTGATCAGAAAGTAATTTCTCTAGTTCAACTTTACTACGAAGTTTGAAATCCATCATATAATCATTTTCAAGAAAAGTGATATTTGTCGATACAAATACATTTTTCTCTTGAGGACTATAAAACAAACCTCTTCTTGTACCTTTTGGATAACCTACAAATAAACAAACTTTTGTACGTGGTTCTAGCTTCCCAGACTTTCTTTTCAGTACTTGGAAGGTACTATATTCAAATTGTAAACAGTAGTTTGTAGTGCATAACCCCAGAATGAGACTGATGGGGAAGAGTAGCTCATCATTAATCTAACCATATCAAGCAATGTTCGGTTTCTCCTTTCTGCAACCCATTCTATTGTGGTGTTTTAGGTGCTATGAGTTGGGATAGAATACCATTCTCCAACAAGTGATCCTTGAATTCATTATCAAGGTATTCACCTCCTCGATTTGATCGAAGGGTTTTTAATGACTTTTCAGCTTCTGTTATGAATTCTTTGAACTTTTCAGCTTCTCTAAACTTTAAGAACTTACCAAAATGGCATTTATAGATTATACGGGAATTTGCTTCAGTCTTTTAATGAAAGTTTTAATATTCCTAAAATAACCCTAAACAATTGAGGAAATACCAATCACTATCCCTTTCTTCTAAAACCAAAAACACGACAAATCCACTGAAAGTTGGAGCGGACATGGTTGAGGCCAGACCTTCTCTCGTGAAGACTATTAACTCAAACACCAGCCCCCCTGAATCCCAGCACCTACTACGAAATCCATCATTCCATGCAAACCCAGCACTCCCTGCAAACAAGCACCCCTGCGATACCCAGTACCCTTTGCGAATCCTAGCACCATTATGCGACGAATTTCTCAGGGACCAAATGATATGATGAACCAGCTCTATTGAAAACCCGGAGTATGCGAAGGACCCGGAGTATGCGAAGGACAAATCGCCTATAGCACGAAAAACCCATCAAACCAGGTAGAGTAGAGCCCCAGTCTCCGCTAAAATTTTGGGGCTTTTTTTTCATTGTTCCTCTCCATGAAAGCCCAATTTTTGTAGGTTAACTCGATAAGCAGGTGAGTGTTATTCCCCATTCTCAGCAGACCAATTCAAGGTTTTATTGTTTCATTTGTGATTTTTGATCTATCTTAAAAGCTAAGGATTTCAAACAAAATAGAATTGTTCGAGATGGGATATGAGGTATAAACATTCAGTATGATAAAATGGGAGTGAAGCAGGGGGATGGGGTGTTCTCGGGTGTTCTATTTTCTAATCTTTAATTGTAATCACGTAATGTCTAAACTTTTAACTAAATAGGAGTCTGGCAAATAAGAACAAGAATAGAGCGACTATAAGCATTAGAACTTGAAAACTTGGGATCACTTTCATTTTAATACTTCGCCTAATTTTTGAGAAATTGAATCCAGATACACGAATTTAAATGTGTTCCTATGGATCTAATGTTGTGATTTTCTTTTGGCAGTAGTGTGAGGACCTTTGGAGTATCGTTGCTTGTTGCTGGTTTTGATGAGACTGGTCCTCAATTGTAATAGGTACTGTGTGTTTCTTAATATGTCAATCAGCAAAATTATTCATTATACAACAAAAAAATGAGAGTTCTGGTTGCTAACACCACATTATAGAGAGTTATAGTTCCTTAGCTTCAGTTTTCGTTCCTTTGGTTCTTTATAGAACACAAATTCAGAAAAGTAAAATTTGTTGGAATGTATGAATTTTCTTTCTGTGAGCGTAGTTCCAGCACTTGTTTGAGTTGGAAATTGTTGCAAATTGAGAGTTGGACATGGAGACTTCTAACAAAGATATTAGGGTAATTGGTATATTTCTTGTGGTTGATTCGCTTATAAAATCATAGGCATATTGTCGTGTTTTGTTTTCTCATGCTAGCCATTTCTTTTTTCTTTTGTTTCTAGGTTTTATTGTACATGCTTAAAATGATTGGAGCAACTTTTTTCTGAACAACTTTTCCCTGCTATAGAATTGTTGTTTCTATTCTTCTCATCAAGCTAGTTAGATCCTTTCAAAATACATAGAACTTTTTACTCTACCAATTTAGATCATAACAAGGTTCAGAAACTTATACTGCACTCCAAGCTTGCTCCTTGCTAATGCAATTTTGATCTTGAGGATAATCTAACTCGATTCTTTGTTTGAATTCTAACAACCAACTTATTCCTGGTT
>JXTC01000067.1:12699-22937 GCA_002914845.1 Trema orientale
TGATGCAGTTTAAAATAAATCTTCACTTACCTTGTGTCCGATGGAAAAGATAGTGGAAAGGGTCAGTATCCTTGGTGGCAAGATGTGTGGAAGACCTGATATTAATTTTATTACTAAGATGATTACTACAATGTATAATTCTTAGAGAAAACAACCATAAGACTAAAATCATAACTTTCACAAAATAAGGAAGCCTAATCTCAAAATGAACCGAAATATCACTTACTTTCATAAAAACTAGTCTATTTGCTCCTAAATGGTACCATTTGGTTTTAAAAGTATTTGGACAGCACCTCCCCTATTTCTAGGACATCCCCACATGATTAAAATCATGGTTTAAACGTGTAATAACAATCAACAATCCAATTCCCACATAAACACCTCAAAGAGTATCACTTAGAACAACCTCGGTACACTTGAATTCTTTTTAATCTAAACAAAGTTTAAAACCAATTTTACACTTATATGTCATCATAAACAGCCACCAAATGAGTGTAATAAATATTAAGATCCATAAAATAAACACTCCAAGCTTAGAAAAATTAGATTACAAACACCAAAAATGAAATCTACTACACATGAAAACACTTAAATCCGTAACTAGCAACTTTGGGGCTTTAAGTGTAAATTTAATCCTCCACTTAAATTATTTGTTTCTAGCCATATGTAAGGTTTTCTAGGATCTTTATTCATCAAATAAAAGCTTTGATTTAAGAGCTAAAGCAATAGAAAGAAGTTACTAATTCTAAATTTCACAAAAAGCTCACCTTGACTAGTTTGAAGTTTTTACCAAAGCTCTTGCTTTCTACCTCCACAAAATTGATTCTCAAGGCTTGATACTGATTTTAGGACCCAAGAGAACCTAGAGGAACCATTATTTATGTAATATCAAGTGGAGAATTGAAATAGGAAAACAAAACCTAGGAAGAAGAACTAGTTGAGTTACCTTGACTAGTTTCGATCTATCTTGCTTTCTAGAGCTCCAAATTGAGTTCTACCACTTGGAAACTCTTGGATATGGATAAGGGGAGCTGAGAGAAGTCTAAAAGTGGGTGGGAGGGTTTCAGGTCGTGGCTGGAGAGAATGGAGAAGAGAATGACCAGATTTGGTCCAAAATCAATACTTAAGGGCTAAGAAAAGGCATAACTTAAATTGTAAAGGGTATTTTCCGTATTTCACATCCTAACCTGCCATGTGTCCAGCCTTAAATCACTCTTGGCTCACTCACCACGTTGCTGGCCATTCCTATACACTTAAGTGTAGGCTAAGTTAGTGACTCCTAGCTTAAAAGGTCAAATCTAGTCATACTTTGACTTATGATCCTATATAGCCAATCTTATTGTAATATGTTAGAACCTAGCCCCATAACCAACCATTAAGCATAAAAATAAGTCACTTAGACTTTAATTAATAATGCAAACATAATATCAATGCCTAATTAATAGAATGCACAAAATTAACATTACGCGATTAAGCTGAATCTAAGCTAGCTTAGTGCAACTAAACACCAATTTAGTACAGTGACTGCCACCTCGTGCTTTCCTGGGCCAAAAATAAAATTCTATAAATGAGTCCTAAACATTAAATTAAAGCTATTTGACGTGTTAAATGTACAGTGAATTTGGCTCTGAAAAGCGTGAAAAATGCATTTTACCGAAAAACTACTATTTGACCATGTTATCAACAAATTTGATCTTAATGCATGTGCATATAGTATTACTATTCATAATTGTATTCTTTATTCCCTTCACACACCAAGCTCTCTTCCTGAGGGTACTGAGCCTTTACACTACATGAGAGAACTTCGACAAACATTAGCACAATAATACAGATTAAAAGTATTTAAAAAAATCGAAATGAATAATTTACCATAATAATGATACTGGTTGCTTGATATGTCTATTATGCAATATAAACATATTTATTACTGGCTTATTATGCATGTGAGAATCTTGGGCATTACAATCCTTCCCTCCTTATTAAATTTCGTCCTCGAAATTTACTTACCCAAATAAGTGAGGATACTTCATTTTCATCTCTTCTTTTCTTTCCCATGTGGCCTCTTCTACTTCGTGGTTCCTCCACAGTACTTTGACCAGAGGGATCTTCTTGTTTCTAAGTTCCTTTTCTTTTCTTTCCAAAATGTCCACTGGTTGTTCATCATAACTCACATCTTGGCTCAACTCCAATGGCTCGTAACTCAAAACATGTGAAGGGTTTGGAACATATCTTCTTAACATAGAAACATGAAAAACATTATGTACATTCGACAGTGAGGGTGGCAAAGCAAGTCTGTAGGCAACATCTCCAACTCTGTCAAGTATCTCAAATGGGCCTACATATCTGGGACTAAGTTTCCCTTTCTTCCCAAACCTCATGATTCCTTTCATGGGTGCAACCTTCAAAAATACTTTATCTCCAACATTAAATGTGACCTCTCTCCTTCTAGGATCAGCATACTGTTTCTGTCTATTCTGAACAGCTAATAACCTTTTTCGAATCTTTTCTATTGCTTCTGCTGTTTCTCTTACCAATTCTGGACCAAGAAATTTCCTTTCTCCCATCTCATCCCAATGAATTGGAGATCTACATTTTCTTCCATACAGTGCTTCATATGGAGGCATTTCAATTGAAGCTTGGTAGCTATTATTGTAGGCAAATTCTATCAGTGGCAAGTACCTGCTCCAAGATCCATGAAAATCTAACACACAAGCTCTAAGCATATCCTCAAGAGTCTGTATAGTTCTCTCTGATTGTCTATCTGTTTGAGGATGAAAAGCTGTACTGAATGCTAGTTTTGTACCCATAGCCTCCTGAACGCTCTTCCAAAATTTTGAAGTGAATCTAGAATCTCGGTCAGAAATAATAACCTTTGGAACACTATGTAGTCTCACAATCTCTTGGACATATAACCGAGCCAACTGATCCAAGTTATAAGTCACTTTGATCGGCAGAAAATGGGCTGACTTGGTATATCTATCAATAATTACCCAAATGGCGTCATGACCTTTAGTTGTCTTCGGAAGTCCAACAACCAAATCCATAGCAATCTCTTCCCATTTCCATTGTGGCACATGTATAGGCTTCAATGTACCAGCAGGTCTTTGATGCTTAGCTTTAACTTGCTGGCATGTGAGACATTGCTCTACAAACTCAATCACATCTTTCTTCATACCTAGCCACCAATAATGCATTTTCAAATCCCTATACATCTTTGTAGTACCAGGATGTACAGAGTAGGGAGTAGTGTGAGCTTCTGTCAATATCTCCTTTCTAATTGTTCCATCAGGCACACACAACCTATTTCTGTATCTAATTACACCATCACTAGAAATATGGAAGGCCACCTCCTTTCCAGACTCTATCTTAGTCTTCAAACTTGTTAGATAAGGATCTGTATTCTGGCTTTGCTTAATCCTCTCTAAAATTGTAGGTTGCAAGGTAAGAGCTGCCAATTTCTCCATTAAACCTTTAGGCACAATTTCAAATTCCAGTCGATGCAAATCCGTCAAAAGATGTTTCCGATCAATATACTTAAGTGACAGAGCAGCTAATGACTTTCTACTTAGAGCATCTGCAACCACATTAGCTTTCCCTGGATGATAATTGATCTCACAATCATAGTCTTTCACCAGTTCAAGCCATCTTCTCTGTCTCATATTCAATTCCTTTTGGATAAAGAAATACTTGAGACTTTTATGGTCTGTGTAGATTTGACATCTTTCACCATAAAGATAGTGTCTCCAAATCTTCAGTGCAAAAACTACTGCTGCAAGCTCCAAATCATGAGTTGGATATTTATTTTCATATTCTTTCAGTTGCCTAGAAGCATAGGCGATCACTTTACCATTTTGCATCAAAACACAGCCTAGACCATTCTTTGAAGCATCACTATAAACATCAAATCCCCCAGATCCAGTGGGTATAGAAAGTATAGGAGCTGTGACCAAACAATGTTTCAACTCTTGGAAACTCTTTTCACAATCATCGTTCCAATGATATTTCATATTCTTTCTAGTCAACTGAGTCAATGGAGAGGCCAACTTAGAAAATCCTTCTATAAATCTTCTATAGTAACCAGCCAATCCCAAGAAACTACGAATCTCTGAAACATTTGTAGGCCTTGACCAATTACTTACAGCTTCAACCTTTGCTGGGTCCACAGAAATACCATTTCCAGATACCACATGACCAAGGAAGATAACTTTCTCCAACCAGAACTCACATTTCTTGAACTTTGCATACAATTGCTTTTCTTTCAAGATCCTTAAAACTATTCTCAAATGCTCCATGTGCTCCTCTCTTGAGCGTGAGTATATCAAAATTTCATCAATGAACACTATAACAAAAGTATCCAAGAAATCCTTGAATACTCTGTTCATCATGTCCATGAAAGCAGCTGGGGCATTAGTTAAACCAAAGGGCATCACTAAGAACTCATAATGCCCATATCTCGTTCTAAAAGCTGTCTTAGGAATATTTTCTTCCTTGATCTTCAACTGATGGTATCCAGATCTTAAATCAATCTTAGAAAATACTGAAGCACCTTGTAACTGATCAAACAAATCATCAATCCTAGGGAGAGGATACTTATTCTTGATTGTAACCTTATTTAGCTCTCTATAGTCAATACAAAGCCTCATAGTTCCATCTTTCTTCTTTACAAACAACACTGGAGCACCCCATGGTGAAAAGCTTGGGCGTATAAAACCCTTATCCAAAAGCTCCTGTAGTTGTACCTTCAATTCCTTCAACTCTGTTGGAGCCATTCTATATGATGCCTTAGAAATAGGAGCTGTACCAGGTAGCAAGTCAATAATAAACTCTATTTCTCTATCAGGTAGTAATCCTGGTAGATCTTCTGGGAATAACTCTAGGAACTCATTCACCACTGGTACTTCCTCTGGCTTCATCTTAAGTTCCTCTCTAGTATCCATTACATTTGCAAAATAACCAGTATATCCTTTCTCAAGTAACTTCCTTGCTTTTATCATTGAAATAATTGGCACCATTCTCTTCTTAGAAGACCCAGGGAAAGTGAACTCCTTTTCACCAGGTGGCTGAAACACTACTCTCTTACCATTACAATCAATGCTAGCATGGTACTTAGATAGCCAATCCATACCCAAAATCACCTCAAAATCTTGCATATCCAACACTATTAAGTCTACCCACAACTCTCTATCCTCTATCTTTATTGGACACGCTCTCAAAACTTGACCAGAATATAGCACATCCCCAGATGGAATAGTTACACAATATCTTAAATTTAAAGTTTCAGGTGATCTGCCCAATTTTCTCACATATGCTGGTGATGCAAATGAATGTGTAGCTCCTGAATCTATTAATGTATTTGTAAGGATATCAAAGATAGAGATCTCACCTGCTACAACCGATGGATCAGCCTCAGCATCTGTCGTAGTCATGGTAAATACACGAGCTGGAACTTTCTTTTGTTCACCAGAGGTGGAGGGACATTCTCTAGAAAAATGTCCTGTCTTTCCACAAGTATAACATACTTTACTACCGAAAAGACATTCACCTTTATGGGGCTTCCCGCATTTGGGATATGTAACCTTCTGAGTCGAATTAGATTGCATTTGTTGTCCTGTTGCTGGGCGCTTTAAAAGATCTTGTCTTTGTCCTTGACCCTGTGGGAATTTCCTTTTGCCTCCATCAAACCCTGGTTGAGGACTTTTTCCAAAATTTGCATTCCGCCTTGCCATATTTATGTTTCTTCTAATTTCTAGTGCCTTTACCACCTTCAGTTCAACTTCTTCAGCTTCAAGGGCTTTCTCAGCAACTTCTGTGTAAGGTACACCTTTTCCTGTAGCCATCTTAATATCCCTATATATTTCTGCTTTGAGCCCTTGTAGAAACTGATTTACTTTCAACTCGTTGGTACTCACCATATGAGGAGCAAAGCATGATAGATCATCAAATTTCTTTATATAGTCACATATAGACATGCCACCTTGCCTCAAGTTAGTAAACTCAGCTGCCTTCGCCAATCGATGGGCTTCACTAAAGTACTTCCTATAAAAGATTTTCTTATATCTCTCCCAAGTCAACCTGTCAACATCAGTGATTGACTTCATGGAATCCCACCAATGCCTAGCATCCATTTGGAACATATAAGTAGCACAAGAAACTTTCTCGTCCTCCGGGATTCTTATATAATCAAAGATACCCTCCAAACTTCGAATCCACTCCTTAGCTAGTAATGGATCTGTTTCACCTTTGAAAACAGGAGGTTTATTCTTTCTGAACCTTTCAGAAGCTGGTTCATGATTTTCTTGCCTAGCTACAACTTGTACAGGTAATTGTTGCTCTCTCCTTTGATCTCGTTTTATAAGCCTCTCTATTTGTTGAGCTTGTCTCTCCACTAATTCAGCCAAGCGATGTATAGTAGTATCTTTGTCATTCCCTTGATCAGCCCTCGGTTGGCTAGTCTGACCTTTACCCCTTGGCATGATTTCCTGTACAGTGGCCCTCTACTTACAAACAAACATAATAGCCAATAATAATGCATGAATCAAACTTATATAACATAAAAAAAAAGTGCACATATGAAAATAATTAGACTTACTAGTTAGCCGAGCTTTCTGTCACATGATCATACATATGTAGGCAGTATTCAGAAACGACTAAACTTCCGCTCTGATACCATAACTGTAACGCCCCCTTGCCTAACCGTATGACTATTCAGGTCAAACTAGGGAGTGTTACTCTTTCTTAAACCATAACTTTAGTTTTTGCAAAAAGTGGGCCGAATTTAAACTTTTCAAGTTTTTAAAACGTAAGAAACTGCGTGGCATTACTTCCTGAAAGTTTCTTTACAAATGTACAACCAAAAAGTATCAGTTTATCTTGCCATCCACAGTAATATTTACGTCACACCAAAATATCNAAAGCGTGCTAGCCAACCAGCAGCTCTACACATCAAAAACCTCCTCACCTGCATCACAGGAACTACATGAGCTAATGCTCAGTAAGTAAAGATTATGCATGCTCATGAACGTGTTTCATGCATAAACTTTATTGAAATTCCCATTGTACTCTTTCTTTCATAACTTTTCATTTTGATGCACTTTTCTGAGAAAACATTTCTTTACAGGGCCCTTGAGTACGTTACAAAGTCGCGGCAGTCGGTAGGCCCTGCCCACCTGTGCGGGAAGGAAACACATGGCCAATGTGAACCATACCTACCCAACGCAGACCGACTAAGTAATGCACCAATCTCATAGTACAATGCTCAGTCCCGGCAGTCGGTAAGCCGTGCCCACCTATGCAAGAAGGATGCCTGTGCAAACCATACTTACCCAACACAGACAGACTAAACACTGTACTTAAAACATATCTCATAAAATCAGTACAATGGTACTACTTTAAATCCAATGCATTGAAAACTTCATTTCTTTGAAAATCATGCTGAATCAGTACAATGGTACTACTTTAAATCCAATGCATTGAAAACTTCATTTCTTTGAATATCATGCTTAAATGATAATGTCATGCTTATGTCTTTCATGAACAAAACAATAACCATATAATAATATATACTTGAAATAATACACATAAGTATGTAGGAAAACGTATTGTATCTACTACTGTTCTTATGATGCAGTTTAAAATAAATCTTCACTTACCTTGTGTCCGATGGAAAAGATAGTGGAAAGGGTCAGTATCCTTGGTGGCAAGATGTGTAGAAGACCTGATATTAATTTTATTACTAAGATGATTACTACAATGTACAATGCTTAGAGAAAACAACCATAAGACTAAAATCATAACTTTCACAAAATAAGGAAGCCTAATCTCAAAATGAACCGAAATATCACCTACTTTCATAAAAACTAGTCCATTTGCTCCTAAATGGTACCATTTGGTTTTAAAAGTATTTGGACAGCACCTCCCCTATTTCTAGGACATCCCCACATGATTAAAATCATGGTTTAAACCTGTAATAACAATCAACAATCCAATTCCCACATAAACACCTCAAAGAATATCACTTAGAACAACCTCGGTACACTTGAATTCTTTTCAATCTAAACAAAGTTTAAAACCAATTTTACACTTATATGTCATCATAAACAGCCACCAAATGAGTGTAATAAATATTAAGATCCATAAAATAAACACTCCAAGCTTAGAAAAATAAGATTACAAACACCAAAAATCAAATCTACTACACATGAAAACACTTAAATCCATAACTAGCAACTTTGGGGCTTTAAGTGTAAATTTAATCCTCCACTTAAATTATTTGTTTCCAGCCATATGTAAGGTTTTCTAGGATCTTTATTCATCAAATAAAAGCTTTGATTTAAGAGCTAAAGCAATAGAAAGAAGTTACTAATTCTAAATTTCACAAAAAGCTCACCTTGACTAGTTAGAAGTTTTTACCAAAGCTCTTGCTTTCTACCTCCACAAAATTGATTCTCAAGGCTTGATACTGATTTTAGGACCCAAGAGAACCTAGAGGAACCATTATTTAAGTAATATCAAGCGGAGAATTGAAATAGGAAAACAAAACCTAGGAAAAAGAACTAGTTGAGTTACCTTGACTAGTTTCGATCTATCTTGCTTTCTAGAGCTCCAAATTGAGTTCTACCACTTGGAAACTCTTGGATATGGATAAGGGGAGCTGAGAGAAGTCTAAAAGTGGGTGGGAGGGTTTCAGGCCGTGGCTGGAGAGAATGGAGAAGAGAATGACCAGATTTGGTCCAAAATCAATACTTAAGGGCTAAGAAAAGGCATAACTTAAATTGTAAAAGGTATTTTCCGTATTTCACACCCTAACCTGCCATGTGTCCAGCCTTAAATCACTCTTGGCTCACTCACCACGTTGCTGGCCATTCCTATACACTTAAGTGTAGGCTAAGTTAGTGAATCCTAGCTTAAAAGGTCAAATCTAGTCATACTTTGACTTATGATCCTATATAGCCAATCTTATTGTAATATGTTAGAACCTAGCCCCATAACCAACCATTAAGCATAAAAATAAGTCACTTAGACTTTAATTAATAATGCAAACATAATATCAATGCCTAATTAATAGAATGCACAAAATTAATATTACGCGATTAAGCTGAATCTAAGCTAGCTTAGTGCAACTAAACACCAATTTAGTACAGTAACTGCCACCTCGTGCTTTCGTGGGCCAAAAATAAAATTCTATAAATGAGTCCTAAACATTAAATTAAAGCTATTTGACGTGTTAAATGTACAGTGAATTTGGCTCCGAAAAGCGTGAAAAATGCATTTTACCGAAAAACTACTATTTGACCATGTTATCAACAAACTTGATCTTAATGCATGTGCATGTAGTATTACTATTCATAATTGTATTCTTTATTCCCTTCACACACCAAGCTCTCTTCCTGAGGGTACTGAGCCTTTACACTGCATGAGAGAACTTCGACAAACATTAGCACAATAATACAGATCAAAAGTATTCAAAAAAATCGAAATGAATAATTTACCATAATAATGATACTGGTTGCTTGATATGTCTATTATGCAATATAAACATGTTTATTATTGGCTTATTATGCATGTGAGAATCTTGGGCATTACAGTTAGTCTTTTAACAAATCAAAAGGCTACAATCCATGAAAGCAAGTCCAATCAAATATCAAGGATTAAGATCTATATGCTAAGAGCTAGTTTGTGGTAATATAAGAATTGAGTTACGGCACTCCAATTCTTCATATTGCCTGGTCCAGTTCAATACACATAAATTATTTATGTTGTACTAGTGTTTCTATCAGAAGTCATATACTTCAATGATTTGAGACACATCATTCCCGTTGAGATAGACAAACACTACAACCTATAGTAAATAAAGTATTCCATCTTTATTTACAGATTGTGAACTAATTCATTTATACTTAGATAAAGAAAAAAGTCTCCCCATAATTAACACTTAATCATGTTTATTTTTTTATACACAAACAAAGTCATGGAATCTTTTTTAGATAAATAAACTATACAACTAAGATAGTTTAATCTAGTAAATATCATAATTGCATATAAGAGAAAGTTGTTTATACTCAAAGGGTATAATTAGAAATATGCTTTTTAGGACAAATATCCCAACAAATCAACAATAAAAGGTAATAAAAAATAGAAAGAAACATTGAAGATAAAAATAAACTAAGCAATAAATTAAAATAATCACAAAATAATAAATGAAAATACCAATATGAGAAAACAAGGCTTCAAGATTCACT